>JANSTR010145165.1:0-19312 GCA_025434805.1 Antipathozoanthus remengesaui | reverse complement strand
TTGTTAAACTGCGTAATATTTATATTTAGGGTGTTTTTGAAGCGTATATATTGACTTTAAGAAACCGAGATCATTTTTTCCGATTTCAATCCGGTATCAGATTCACAAGCTGAAACGCGAATTACAGTATACCTGCCTATCATATCTAGCAGTTCATCAGTAGAAATTTTTGCATCACTCAAACCACATGGTTATCAAGGATTCTTAAGAGCCACACTTAAGTATATTTGTTTTTGAAAACAAAACTAAAAACGCAGACATGTTTTTCAACTTTATCCTTATCAATGGAATTTTCGGACTTGCATTGCACTGACGGTAACTTCACAAAGTCCAAAGTTATAGCAGAGAAATTCGGGCTCACAGTCCAATGACTAACACTGACTCGTTCTAAAACGCACGGTGTTGTTTTAATGATATGGTAATGTTACATAGTGCAAATGTCATATGAGTATGTTAAAATGCGCATACAACCATCATAGTCAACAGAGTATTGAGTAAAGACATAACAGACCGCTAAATTGGGATCGCTACCCTACTTTTCGAGAAGTAATTGGGTCTAGTTTTAAGTCGCGCGATAGAAGGTTGAACGACTAGACCAACGGCATAATGTCCCTGTCCACGGACGGTGTGGCAAGAGAAGATCTCACAAAGTTCATCCCTCGACCAGGCTGAAGATATTGAACCCAGGATCTCCTGATTGCCAGTCAGCGATCTTACCAGCTGCGCTAACCTCACACACAATGAAGATATCGAACTGAACCCTGGATTTCCCGATTGCCAGTCAGCGATCTTACCAACTGCGCTAACCTCACAACCACGCATATCAAAGAGCTCCGGCAATTCGTGTACTTATCCATTACGCTGTAATCCCCAATTAGGACAATCAATTACGAGAATAAAGGAAAAGCTAGTGACAATATTTTGGGATGCTTTCCGACTATGGTTGCAGCTACCGCCGCTCGCCGACACAAGCACATTATCTCCATGGTTGTGACACCAGTTTGATTAGGTACAGAAGTTTGTATGGATACCGAGGATTAGACTTAATTAGCAATGGTTAGCGAAGAGCATATGGCAGAAACCAAAATAATCTGAAAATTGAATTTGGGATCCGGAGCATTTTATGGAGGAAGTCGGCGAAATAAAAGTTCCGTTTCAATTCCGTAACAGAAACTAAACTTGATGAAAATCTGCTTTTCCTCTTCAGCCCAGATTTGCCGGTTTTCTAACTCTGAGTAAGTTCTTAATGGCCAACCGGATAGTAAAGCCTTTTGGCTTCCAATCTTTCCTTCAGTTTTTACTTCCCCACAGAGCGTTTGTCTTATATAAGTACCTAATTTATTCCTTATTGTGTTGGGAGGTACACAATCTATGACGGTGGCCAGATATTTCAATGGTTAATCAAACAGTTGTCTACGGTTTTATAACGATGACAATTAAGTATCTCTTCTGAAAATTCCGGAGATAAAAATCGGCTGAAAGGACATTCTAGAAAAACAATTAATTTTGAATTGTTGACTGTGTAATTGGGAATCTTTAATTGTCGGCAATATATCACATGCCGCTCGTCAACTGAACATCAATATGAGACCGATCGCCATGCACTGAGCAAAAATTAAGCGTTTCATAATTGCTTTAGAGTCGTTTCTGTGATATAGCACGAAATTTTGAGGTCAATTCAAAGACAGGCGAAGAAAGGGCCTGTTCACATAGGGAGACAAGAGAGAACAGAGTTTGGCGACGCGGTATAGCAAGTGACTCTCAACACATCGTGGAGTTGTCAACCTATTGCATTAAAAGTTTGCGATTCAAAATAACTTCTTTCTTTGAAGATAATGTGCACAATAGTTGTACACAGGTGGACCACTAGAGCATCTGTAAGTGTACACAGGTGTACCGCGCTCCTGCGGTTTTCTCTGTTTCATTGCCGCACATCTACAAACGGACAAATAAGCCAAGAATAGATCTGAGGGCCTCCACGCAACATTTCCTGGCCCCTTTTCCACCAAAATATTCAGTACCCTCCTACCTTCCTTTCTGAAATTTTGATCTTCTCGAAATGCTTCTGTTGTTAAGAACAAAAGGACCAAGCCTTCATCGCTACACCGCCTTTCTTCTATTTGTGGGCTCATTCTGAATCTGACGCCGCAAATTAAACGCGTTTCATATATCTCTGAAATGCTTGAAAGTTATTGAATTGAAACTGAGGTGATTTTGTCGTGTCACACAAAACAGCAAACGGGCATAATTGCAATTGGCCGGGGTGGAAAAACATTGAAAACTAATATGGAACAAATTACCAGGCTTTTGGGCAGCTTCTTTCTCTAATAACTCCGAAAATGACAAAAGGTTTAGTTAATATATGCGTCAAATCAACACAATTTTAACGACTCCTACACCATCATGGCGCCATGTGTGTTGCATGTCTGGAATGCAATCAAACTGAATATTAGTAATTAATGACCAGATGATGGTTATATTTAATCCCGGTTTCCATGGAAGCGCGACTCGATTCTTATCAATAGACTCTCGGACAGCAGGTAAAGTTATTATTGTTTCAGAATTGACTCCAGCTAGTTTCACACGCATTTTAGATAATTTATTGTTCCGAATTGTCGATTTTTGTAACCTCATTTTAAGGCTTTTGAGTATACTTACTCTTTTCTTTTTATTACAACAAACTCTCAGATGCTCCCTTTTATTAGAACAGATTCCGAACAACCTCGGGGTTTGGCCCGGGTACACAGCCATAGAATCCCATCTGTTTTCGTTTTCAGATGAAATATTAAAATTAATTGGCACGTATTTTTCTCAAGACAGCTGACCAACTGCCATCTTTGTCATCAGAGTATGTTTTTAAATGTGTCCTCCAGTTTGACGCCAAAGTTCCGCTCGAACACGCTCCCTTTTTTCGCTATGTGATGCATTTAATGGTAGAGTAGAGGGAACATCGTCGAGCGAAAATTCAACCTAGTACAGTGTAGTAAGATGGCACTACGAACGAGCATTGCAGCGCGGAACAGTGATGTAAAGTTTTTGACTATACATGTTGCAAGTTTTTGAATACTGTTTTGCCGCAACGAAAAAAAACATGTCCATCCGCCATGTTATAGGATGGCAATTCTGATTACACTAAAGATTACCTCGTGTAACGCGCGGGGAAGATGATAGAGCACAAGATTGTGCGCGTGGAGATACACAAAGCGAAGCGTAGGGATCGGCTGAGGAATGCAAGTTTTCTTAAGTATTATTTCATCTTTAGAATTGATACAGGCTCCGACAATCGTTCCCTATATAGCACTATTAATAAATTTTGAAAGCTTTTCGGCGTCCTTTTCATTGCCACACAAGTCAAATAGCAGTGGGGCGAAGTAAAATTCGACTTACAGGTATTGTTTCAACTGACTTAAAATGACGACTTATTAAACACTTATATGCCAAAACAATAATGAACCCAAATTAGTCTGTTCGTACAAAAAGAATACTTCTTTCAAAAGTTTTTATCGCAAAGCGTAACTAGATTCAAGGGCGGTTCTGGTGGTGTTGAGAAAATTACCTCGTGGCATGTTCCCGAGACATGTAGAAAAATATTGAATGTATGAATTTTGTGTTTTTAGCCTGAGAGCAGACATGATTCAGGAAGTTTTGAATCATTATCAAAAACGAATCCCAAGAGCCTAATTTAAGAGTGTATTTCGTTTTTTTTACTTTTCTGACAGCCTAATATCTTTAGAGCCTGTTTAATAGAGGTGATGGACCACGTGAGTAACTTGGTTCGTCGTACATTTTTGGGTTTTTTTTCTTTTGATTGTGCTAAGATGAGAGCCCAGGTATTTCACCGAACCGAGTTGCGCAGTCATTCAGACTGGGTATGCTACTACTCAACCCCTTGCCTGGGAACCGGGGTGAGTGAATGTGACTGAAACTGAAAGCCCGCCAAATCCTTTTGCTGTCAACATTGTTACTCGGCACTTTGACATAGCAAGATTTTTTTGCAAATGCCAACTTTAGCAGATGGAAAATGCAATCAAATTTCGACTAACTTTTGGGTAATGGTTTAGTGAAGAAAATATTGTAAGTTGTTCGTACTGTCGCCGAAGATCAATTGAAGTTAAAATCAAACCGGGAATCAAATGATAACCTTGTGCTCCTCGGAATCTGGTGATTCAAATCCAAAAGCAAAAACAGGCCAAAAAATCGGGAAAAGCAGACATTTCGTCAACCATTCATGTAAACAGGGGTAAATTTTTACCACCGTCAAGCGGGTTACCCCATGCAATACCCCCATGGTCCCACACCTACATGTAAACAGGCCCTTAGACTGGGTTTTAAATTCCCTGTTAGCGGCATTTGCAGTCGCTCAACTAATACGACTGCGGCGCGACCCTGGAGGGTTGGGTGGAGAAGACAACTCCAGATAGTGTCGTGACCTGGAACTATCCTTGTCGTTATGTTTTACCTTATATCGATCTGCCTTTGCTACTGAAGGAGTTGCTTAGCAAAAGCGAAATGTTTGCCTGGGTAGCCTTTGAGTTAACGGGCTCCTTGAGCAATAATCATTTGTTTCTAAACTGAACGCAGCTGTAATACCACTTAGAATGTTTGTCTATCGCTGCATTGGCCGTCAGTTCACTGCCTGGTGCATGTCTATAATTATTGCTTGTTATATGATGGCATCCAAGAGCGCAACGCGTGGTCGGAGACAATTTTATTGAAAATTACTTTTAGGGTTGCGTATGTTTTAGGTCAAATATTTTTCAAATTTCTGACGAGCAAACTCGGCAATTTCCCTAACTCTGAAGTAATCGTCTTAGAAATCCCTTGAATATATAATATCTAATAATCTTGTTGGACTCTGAATCTTCCCCGTGTAACGACTAGGGTCAGTGATGTATATTAGACATTGCTTTACAAATTTAGTATCCAGACTACGTTTTTTATTTGTCTTTCACGAGAAGCGGTATATCGCGGATAACCTTACTCCCAGCTTTTGCGGGTTTTTTTTGTTTTGAAAGTATTTAAGTCTTTGGCTACCCTCTGTTCAGTTTCCCCTAAAAATATGGATGTTTTAGTTGTGTCAACGGAACTGCTAATCATATAAATAAATTCTTTCAAGTTGTTTTCTTCTACTGTCATTAAAATACTAACACAAAACAAACTCGAACAAGAAGGAGTCGAATGTTAGTAAACATTACCGGAAAAATAACATAAAACTTATCCCTCTCCTTAAATAATTAAAGAATGCCGATGTCAATCGTGCTACATCAAACGAGTAAACGAGTAACAAATTGTACTGTTTACAGAGAGGGAAAACAAGAACGGAATGCAATTCATGAACCACATAAGGAAATGATGTTTGTGATTTCCCTCCGCCCACCCACTCACTAGCATAACGAGGACAATGGATCTCAATGATGAGAAATAAACTGACTTCAGGCGGGCTATCCCGTCTCAACCGCATGATAAATTTGCTTTATGGACTTTAAACGAGAAAAGCAAATGGAAATTGCAAGTTGGGTTCAAACTGAGTGTTGTCGGCTTATTTCGCATTCGGTATTCTGTTCATAAATCATGAGAACTTATCAATTGCCTTTAATTTCCCGTGAGGGGTGGTATTTTTTTCTGAATTTGTATTTCGGTTCTTATAGATGATTTTTGATCGGTTTTGTTTTATGAGTAAATATAGATTATCTTCAATGTTTTTAAAACATGTTTATCGACTTCGTATGCCTGCCCATAATGTCATTTTGAAAATGTATTCTAACTAAAATGTCAAGTCTTAGGAGCATACAGGAATATTTGGTATTTCATGTGATTCGTATTTCAAAAGTGTCGACTTTAAGTGTGTTATAATCGTACGTTGAGACATTACGGTTAATATATATGTAGCAGGTTTGGACATATCGAAAATATGGCGTTATTTGCTGATATATTAAATTGTTAGCTGTTCATTAGTGAATTGTTGCGTTTTCAATACTCGGCTACCCAACTTCGAGCTGAAGTCTTGTTCATGAGGGATGCAAGTTTGCGCTCATTTAAAGAATCAGAATTAACTGCATGTGAAAAGAATTTCAATCTATTGGTATTATGCTTTCATTTCACGTATTGTCTGCAAAGGGTAACGAACATTTAATATGAAATTGTTGTCACAATACATTTCTGAATATTTACAACAGTGCTTAAATGATTTGCATTGAGAGGACGGACACTTAAAACAGTTTTTGGACGTGCAGTTGCACACATCGCCTCAGAACCAGTTCCACCTGTTTAGATCGTTACACAGTTATTGTTACTGCATCTTTCCCCATTATTGAGCTGATGGCGGTTTTGAAAACATATATGCCCGGATTGTTATGCCAACAAATACGCTAATGTGGTTTCTGCTCAAATAGCACGACTGAATTCTACAACAAAAACCGGAAAATTGAAAATTGACATCAGCAACTGAAAGTTTATAGATCGAAAAAGTTGATTGTGCGAAATTAGTTTAAATGACATTGAGTATACTCTAATATTAGCTCTTGATGGGCCTTGATGTAGTGCGAAGAAGAAAATGTCTTTGCCCCATCAAACAACGATTTCTCTACGACTAATAAATGGTAATAAGTGATGTTTATAAAGCTGGAAGTAGATTTCTTTCGGGTATTCGTGCGAACCTGTAAACCTAACCTAAGGCCAAGTTTTTGCTGTGCTTTTCAATTTGAAAGACGTTCCGACTTCCCTAAATGTAAACACTGCAATATCAACACATCCAAGTATAAAAGAATTCTCTTTGGAATTTTAAAACAAGTAGAAACAAACAAAAGAGAAAGTGTAGGAAGTTGCATTAGCTGCACAGGTATTCGCTTCTCATTCTCCCTCTGGCAGTGCACGAAACAAGGAAAAAGGTCATTGCTATCTTAGTAGAAGTTTGTAGCAACACGCCCAATGCTTTTGATTTATCATTTACTTGTTGGAAAGAAAGATGGGCAAAGAGATAAAAGGGCTAGAAACAAGACTGAGGCAGGAGATGAATAATGAAAGAACGACGGACCCACAAAGAACATCAATTGGATGGTCGCACAGATAACGGACGAGAATGGACGATGAGAGAGCGAAAAGAGGATTTGACTGACCGGCGAGAGATAGAGAGAACAGGAAAATGAATATAGAAAACAGCTATTTGACCCGTACGTGAAAATATTCCTGTTTTCCATAAAAGCATAGAAAGATAGGGGACACGCTGACGGCGAAAAAATGAAAACATAGACAACGAGACGGAGTGCAGACAGGGAACAGCAATAAATCAAGAAAACTGGAAATGAAATTCTTAACCTACCCGTCTTCCAACCTCGTTATTATGAACGCTGAGTGAGTATGCCAGCATCTTTTTTGTATCCGAGGTATCCCTTGGTTTTGGTGGATCCATAAAGCGCCTAACGAACTCGTACCCATACCTAATATTGTCGCTACATCCTCCCCACTCCCAGCCCTCTTCCCTCTTCGATTTGGCCACCTTTCCCCTCATCCTTTTGTCACAGCCACATTCATGCCAGTTCTGTTGGCTGCATCCTCGCGTAATTTCGTGGGTCACTCCGGCTGCCGTCACCGCATACGCATATGCGCTCTCGCGGCTCCCTGTCAAAGAAAATCCACCAATATCCACGCGTTCAGTATTTTATTTTCCATTTGCTGACGCTGGCATGTAAACGTGACTTTTGCATTCGCAGTTACAAATGTCAAGACATACCGACGCCAAAGAAGCCATCAATGCTCAATACTATATCATGCGTAGTCCAAGTAGTGATTATGCAATTATCTACGTGCTTTATGAAAGTATAATAGCTTGTGGTTACGGTAAAAATCCCGTGCTTGTCTGCGTGTATATTTTGTAAATTAAGTTCTTCCAAGACTGGGTAACGAATTTTGAGGTTATTATAAATGGCGTGCATAACTCATGGTTACAGCATAGGTGTTTTAAAGAACTTCTTTGAACTTCATAAATTTTCAAATTAAATTTTATTGCGGATAACAAACTCATTTACCAGCTGAAATCGTATTGTTCTTGAAAGCATATCAATGGCCGAATACTTTGTGAAAAAAAATGTCATAAAATCAATGTTAAACGCAAGTTTTTAACTTGGTGGCTAAAAAAGCCACTGATGGATTCGTCAATATTTCTTGTAGCTGTAGCGATAACAATTAACATTCGTTTTTTGTTTTGGTAATAATTATTTCTGAAAATAAAGCCCGAGGGTAAACGACTCCCTTCGGTCTTAATAAACAATCTAATTAGACTTTCCGCACACCGTTAATCTCAACAATTCACTGTATGCCATAGAAAAGCGGGTCGACTTAATGTATTCACAGCAAAAGCAATACATAGCCGTGCAGTCCATCAATTACAAGTGGATTTTCATCAAAAGATGCTGTTTCCTCACTCGAAACCGTAGCTTGCAAGCCATGAAAGCGTCGAGTTTTCAATTTCACGCTGTTATTTAGCTGTTTTCTCCAGTTTGTGTACATTTTCATCATTATAAAACACACGGAGCTTTAAATTCAGTTGTTCACGGCCGCTTGCCAAACGTTCACTTTTCGTGTCAAACTGTTTACAGAAGACACCATTTGCCCTCGTTGTGCTAGTGTCTGGAAGGTTGTTAAGGTGGTAATCATGTAAATGCATGTGTTGATTTTAGGTCTGGTTCGAGTTTGTGGTAATAACGAGAAGCAATCGTTGTTTTAATACTTCTTAAGCGGAACGTGATATGAATATTATCAAGGTTTATTAAAATATCTATACCAGAAAAGGAAGATATTTTTTACATAGCTCCAACCATATCTCTACCACCACCAACTTTTCGTACCAGTTTGAGTTTCCAATAGCTCGAATTCCAATATAATGAACTAAAGCCATTCTTTATAAAGGGGCTGAAATGAGGGGCGAATATTGAAAGCCAGTGAAATTATAACTGTTTTATAAGCACCGAAATCAACTGATTCAGTCTCGGAGTTTAAAATTTTCCGGTTTGAAACATTTTATATTGCCCAGACTAACCGCTTAGATGTTCTGAGAAATGCCAGCGGTACAGATTGATTTGGTAATTCTGCATTGCAGATAACTTGTCTTCGACGCTGCCTTCCTATTCGAAATCAGGGGCAAACTAGGGGCAAGTCTGTGAAATGTATAAATTGATAAGTTTTACTTTGCAAGGGAAATGCGGTCCCGAGGAAGCTAAATTTCTTCTCCGTCGCGGGCCGATATTGTCCTTCAGGCTTTGCTCAAACACTCCAATTGGTACTCTCGACACTTTTACATTGTTCATTTTTATGCAAACGTTTTACACTTACAACAGCTATTAAAGTAAAATAGCAATTATCGCTAAAAAAGGAGTCAAAGCGGTTTGTCTTTGGCAATAAATGTATTGTTGGCTTACTGTTTAAGCCGCGAAGTATTGTCAATGACGAAGATTCTTGTTGTGTTATAAACTTCTATGCAAATTAACCTACATCTATATGATATACGAGACGTTTTTGAAAGGAGTAAGTTTTTTAAATATGCTTGCTTAAGGCGAAAGGAAGATGCTTAATTCAACAACCAACTAGAGTATTAGGAAATCAAATTAATGCTAAGAAGAAATGGTTCTTGAAATCTTAATTTTACATGAATGACGTAAGCAAGAAGCGGTGTTTGTGAGCTGTCGGTTTTCTTTGCAAAACCACATTTGAAACTCTATCAAAAGGTCGTGTTAGGTGGGTTGAACTATGGTTTGCTTGTGTGAAATGATCAGTTTTTGACATGACATTCAGTTATTGAATAAACAAAAGGCTACGACCGAGAAAAACAGTTCTTTTCAGACAAAGATTGACGAGCTTCGATGCACGACCGCATGGTTGGTGGCAGAGTTATGTTTGTTAGCAGTTTTAATCCGAAAAGGAGTTGATATTTTGAAGTGCATCCAATGAAAGCAGGCGAAACGTGCTGATTGAAGAAATAAAATATTCAATGCCTGTAAAGTTTCGAGTTATACTGGCTAATGTCTACATACATTCCCGCATGTGAAATGACTGCGCCAAGTTGCGGGAGATAAATATTTAGGAATGTAACGTCTTAACCAGCTGACTTGAAATAAATCGAAAACAGCTCATCATGATGAAATTATCTTGTATTCGTTAGTTAAGATCGTATGGTAATAATAGTTTGCGATGCCTTATTCAAGAATTTCCGCTGTCTAAACTTTCGCGAGACTAATCCCCCAAATGACAATAAAATCTGTTAGTCACTGCAAAAATCACTCACTAGTTTCCATCATTCCTTTGCCTTGAAAAACCTGCGCTGTACTTATCCCTGTGCAATTCCACCGATGGTCTCGGAAATGTTTTGGACATTCTTTCAAAGCGTTTTCCACTCCTTTCTGGACGCTCGGCATTAGAAGAGGATGTTGCAGACACTCGATTTTTTGATGGGGTTTGAACCACGACATCAAAGCGCAAAACCGCTTTACGTCTTCATTCGAACTTAACGGTACTCCTGAGATTGTAGACTCTGAACGGGAAAGCCTGACAACAGTAAATAAAATTTAGTATAAGTATCCTCTGTATGCCGGTGTGTGTGTGTCCCAGAACGCAGACACCACTTGACCTGTGAAGATACTCGAGCCCGTAAACTACTTGTCTTTCTTATTATCTTACTTGTCCCGTGCTCAGAAACAGTATAGGAACAACAACGACAAGGCCAGTGGCTATATTCTGACTATCTATCCGTAAACCAGGAGGCAATGATGCCTTTAGAAACCACATAACTCTCTGATTAAAAGATCAACATTCATCACTTACCTAAAACGTCTTCGGCCAGAACACGCGCCGATAAGCAGAAAAGTCATAAAAATCCTAGCACTCAATGCTGTCGCAGCCATTCCTGTGAATTCGAAGTCCCAACTCTTTTACTGTCAAAGGTTCGATGCTTTATGCGATGAACTGACTGCAGACAAGTTGCATTAGTACTTAATAGTTTCGTGCTGTCAGTTCAGACTGCACCACGGAGAAAGCCTGCCGTTCAGTGACAGCTTAGCCGAGTACGACGATTTTATAAAAACCCAACGCGGTCAGCTCCAGCTTCGGACAACAAACAATTGATGTGAGAACAGGTCAAGACGCTCTGCAAACTGTCTACGCACGCTCTCAACAAAAACGCTTGATCGCTTCTGTGAACAGTAATCTTAACAATTTCGCGATACTGAAGTGAGTTGAAACAAGAGGCAGCTTTGAAGAAAAGGGACTGTTTGAAGCAGACTTCTGATTGGTTGTCGATTGTCTCCACAGTTCAACGAGTCTATTTTCCCAATAAATCAGCTAATAATGCGGCGACTAAACACTTGTCAAAACAACACTGGTCTTAACGATGAATTGAAATTCATGAACTCCGGAAACGTCCGGATTGTCGAGTAGTTCTCAACTATTTCACTGAAATAAAACTAATGCCCCCGTAATGCGGATGGCAAACTCGTCAAAGTTCTGACACATTTTGGAAATCCATCCAACTGTTAGTTATGTCTGTGATCGGCATGCCCCAATTAAATCCTCGCAGTCTATTCTAATTAAGTGTTGCTTTGTTATTTATTAACTGAAAAACGTGCGTTCGAAATTAAAACGATGATTCCTAATACAAAAGTTATTAAATTGAATGGGTTGTTTTCATTTGTGGAAATCAATATGCTCAGAGGCGCCAAGCTCTGACGAACTTTTTTGCATATCTATTCATCGCGAAAATCAATGTGTTATTCGGGTGCGCTAACCTTGAAATAAGTGCTACTTTGAAAATTATGACCTCAGTAAATGTAATCTTTATGGAATCAGCAATATAGAAGAGAGATTACAAGAAGCTCCAAAACACGACAATTCGAGTCACATTTTTGAATAACTCAAAGAGACGTGACGGAGGCTGTCTTACGCAATGCAAAAAATTTCCATCGGAAATTTTACGCGGAGTGGGAAAGAAAAGAAAAATTCTCAATTCTTCTGAGTTCTGTTTCATGACCTATGGAACGGGTTAAATCCGTTTTAAATTAGTTCGTTCATGCGAGTTTGAAAGCTCTAGTGATATCTAATATTTGGCGCTGATTCGCGTTTTCCGGAAAACGAGCAACGTGTCTGAGTCAAAGCAGCTGTACAAGAAGAAAGAAATTTCAACAAGGTCGTTTCCAAAACCACCCTGGTCCGTCCCCATGTGGTCTTACTATTTTTTTTCGTTTATTTTTGTTTTTATAATAGTCTTACAGAGCTTGATAAGCAAACTTGGCTTTATAAACATCATTATAGCTATCTAGCAATTTGAAACAGAAGAAATTGGTTTGTAAGTGATGGCAGTTGTAGATAATATTTTCTGATATCTTTTGTTCTTCTTCTTATTTGACCTTTTAAAAGACTTATTGCAAGCAGATGTCCACGCGTTTCCTCGCATAACTTCAACCCAACTCGAATGCGAAGTGCCGCACGAAAATTGCGATGTGAGAATTGGAATGCCAAATTCAAACAAAAAGCTATCTTTTTTGCATTTTAGAAGCTTTTTTTAAACTGTCCACTTGCTTGAATTCGCTTTCTCGCTGTGGGCAAATTTCGATGGTATATTTAGACCATGGGTAAACGGCTTTTCAACAGTTGGAACCGTATTTTTCACCAGTTTACTATCGCACGCAAAATCTCATTGATCGATTAGACTGCATTTCTTGGCCAATTCGCAGTATTTTAACAAGTGAATGAGTTTTCAACGGGTAATTGAATCTTTGTGTTTTATTTCATTCACTTGTAAGTGATCTAATATTGCGAGACGCATACCAGCATTTTACAGCAATTAACTTCAAACAATCTGCGGCGAACTGCAAAAAGACCCACTGCGAACACCGGAAGCAAGTATTACAAAACGGCACGTTTTAATTAAGTATTCTCAAGTTTGCAGTAGGTGTAAAGATCAATGGTTTCAGAAAACACGTAAACAGAAACGGATTAGAAGTGATGATAATTGCAGAATGAATTGTTGATAAGTGCCTGACACCCTTCAACAGAATTTCCCCGGGGGCTCCGGAATTTTAGTGAACAGCATTTGTCGCCAGATTAATGAATAAATACGGACAAACTTTGTCGAGCGAGTATCGGTTATTTTTATTACTGACGGGGCAGATAAACAGGATATTTCGTAAACATACGAACAACCACTTTTGTTGCGGGGACATAGACACATGAGACATTAACTTCATGTTTTTGTAAAAGGCTAAAGCTGTCAAATGTTTTTTTTGAAAATTTTGTTTTATAATATGGAAGGTCAAAGTTTTTGAATGGAATTCCTCGAATTCGGTTGTCGCCATTTCATCGAAAGTCAGCAAGGACACGGAATTTTATACAAAACATTTATTGCACAAACCTGTTGAAAGCATTAAGTTGGCCTACACGATAAACAATGTCCAGACAACTTCTGTACATTTACCCTCAAACTAACTCTTGAAAACCCAAACAGACCAAGGCGCGTAAAGATTTTTTAAAAACGCAATTATCTGACATTTATAATTAAAGTATTTCTGCCGTTCAAAGAACGCGTCTCGAATACCGGAATGTTTTGTTTTTCATTTGCAACACCGCAATCTTGTCAGGTTAAATTCGTAGACAATCTGAAAATATGAAATTGGCTGGGTGAAGAACTTAAAAAGCGGTTAGATTATAAAGACATAACAATATTGCTAATAAATTAGTGCAAATGAAGTTGCCATTTTTTCATTTTTGCAAATAAAACAATCCCACTATAATAAATCTGCAACTGTTGAAAATGCCGAAATCAGACGACAAAAACGGGCTATTGTTATTATATCAAAAATTTGTATTTGAAATTGAATATAACATTGAAGTGAAAAGATTTACATTTTAAAATACTTTATAATTAAATATACTTTAAAGCGGGAATGATATATGTGATTTGAAGAAACCCAGTAAGCCAAGAAGAGTGAGAGCCATACGATTTTAATATAAGTGCAGCTGTTCAAAGTTACCCTACAAAAATCTACTCAGTGCTGAACTTTATAATAAGGGACGAGACTGTGTTTTTTCATATCTGAGTATCTGTTATTACTTTAACGGCAGAACAAGAAATGAATTGGCCTTTTGCGTGAATGTTCAACAATGGCCAGCTTCGTGATCTTTTTTCTCAAACGGCTCAACAAATCAATCCAGAAACTGTGGAATCCAATTCCCCTTAGCGCTGTACCTGAGAGTAATTTATCTTAACCAACTACAGTTACAAGCAGATAGCAATCTAATTGTCTGTTAATTGTGCACAAATGATATTGTCATTCAGATAACTGTAATCGCAAGCACGAATCACATGAATTTGTTGTCTCTTTTGTCACCGCTCAAATGGCACTTCGCTCCACTTCTGTTGATAATGTTCAAAATTCATGGCACAAGCCACGCACGTCTTCACATCGGACCTGTTACAAAAATGAACCAGATGATATACACTCGATGGTTTTTTGTAAATTAACTAATTACGACTGATCTAAGAATCAGCTCAGTTATATTTTTCAGCGCTTCTATAATATTTCGGTCCGCGCGTTCAGTCCTGTATTCAATGAAACCATTATAATTTATATTATAAATAGGAAAAAAATCAATTTCTAGAACTTGTTCTTGTCCTTTTCCCTATATTCTGTGCATGTCTTTATAATTCATATTGTATTTGTTTAGGAATCGTTTTATATAAATATTTAGGCTGAAATTTTAAATGTGTTAGGACTAATTGTTCACACGAAATTTTATGATTCTTATAAAAAAATATATTTAGTGCATGGTAAAAATTGTATCAGTAGTTTTAATTCTGAAAATGAAACAGTCTTTGTTAGAGTTATTGTCAATTTTGTTAGAGTTATTGAAAATCCACGCTGTTATGACAAGTGACAAGATAGTTGTAACTGGAGTTTGATTTTGAGTAATTCTTACGACCAAAATACTTCAGAGCCCATATATTCGCAGTGCTCATTTTTCCTTTCACAACCATACAACTGAATAATACAACTTTTATTATCAAAACTCAAAACAAATGAGATTAAAACACAAACAAAAGCGAATCATCTCGGAGTTGTGAGTATTATAATTATATAAAATGACAAAGACAATATTTAATTTAAGAGCCAAAGGCCAAATCGGACAGACCACCCGCGAACCATGATACTAGCTTGTTGTATTCATTCGGTTAGTTTCTCGACGGTTTTAGAGAACCGTGTTCACCTAGGCGTGGTTTGGCTTGCTTTCGGGTACCGCGAAATTCACTTTGTTCTGAGAAAGTATCATCTGCGTCAATATTTGTTTCCATTACTTCAATTTTGACCAGCAAACAGTCTATTACAGTTGCTTGATGTTATCCGAATGACATTTCGCCATTCCTATCAGCAGAATTGGATGTAAACAATAACAAACCTCGCCTAGGTGAACACGGTTCATTAATAACTGTTTAATCTTTTTATCTTTGCGGATTTATTTTATAAAATGTTGTGCTCACTGTGTACTTTCAGTTTGTTTGCAGTTAGTGTAGTTCACGTTCGGAAACTCTTTGCAATGAATGATCATTCCAATATATTCTCTTTTGTTTCTGCTGTAACAACAACTTCATTCCATTCATTGAGTTTCACGACCGCAAACCAAATATCTAGAAGCGCTTGCTTCTTTTCCTCAGTTGATCTGTGAAATTTAAAGAGTCGAACATGTCATATGGTGATATGCAGTTTGTCATTGTGGACTTGAAAGGTTGAGAGATCGTCAGCCGCAGAAACCATTTCTTGTCAGGCTGTAAGTTACTGTAGAAATATTTAGAATGATTATTCAGTGGCCCAAGAAAGCCAAAATCAAACACGTTAATATCAATGTATGTTTACGTTAAATTGCTTGTTAAATTTTCTAAATTTTCTTTTCTTTTTAACATTTTAAAAGAATTGAATATTGCAAAACATAAAAGCAACTTTGTTAGTGTTCCGTCGGCGTTTCATTAATGGTGACATTAAAATCATTGTTGAGAAATTGAAGTGTTGATGGTTTCCACGATAATTGAAACAAAATGGTGTTAGACTTGTTGTTGCTTGCTTAATTACATGCACAGTATGTAACGGCTTAGCAAACAGTAAGAACGTGGGCGTGACTGGCTCACGAGAAATCTTAAAAGCGCAACTTGTCGGTAATATATTGTGTAAACTTCAGCTCGGCGTGCGGTACACGGCAAGTCAAATATTTGGGATTGAAACCACAGGAAGTCAGAACAATTAGGGCACAATTCTGCTTATCCTAACATGAGTATAGTAGCGGCAGGAATCTATTCTCGCATGCTCAACCACTGAATGTTAGGACTTCTTCTGGAAAGAATTACCAACATTTTGTGCATCGCAACCACGCCCATGTCGTGTGCTTCACACGACAGCACGTTTTCGGATGTGAGATATTTCGAGTTGTTGAAGCCTAAAATAATTGTGTTGATCAACTGACCAAAAGAACGTACATGGCATTTAATAAATGGTGTATTTTAGTTTAGATACGGGAAAACACTTCCATTTTAGCTAGGTAAAAACGACTTGTTAAACACAATGTTTCCTGTTTGCCAGTTGAGCCGGTAATACAATAAAGTATATAACACAGTTTACAACTGTTGTTAAACGGGATTTCCAGATGAACTTATTGTACGTTAAAAGTAGATAAATTCCATTTAATACAAGTTTTGAATTTAAAAAGTCAATATTTTGGATTGTGTCAGTGTACATGAAGACTGCAGATATAAGATTCTGACGGGCGTAGACAGATGACTATTGTCATGCATGTGACTATTTCAGTTAACTGAATAAAAACTTGCTTCTAAACTTCATGCATTATAGGTTACTAGTGAAAACGTTGACAACATTAGAGCAGTGTCTTTATAATACGAAGCAATTCTCTTGTCTTTTATCTTTTTATTGCTTCCTGATGGAGAATCTACACCGAACTGATAGCCATATTAGAGCACCCAGTTCAGTTAACGTTCCGGCAATATGTTTAGCACATTAACCCTTGAAGGAAAAATATTTTAAAATATGAAGAGGACCTTGACCTTAAAAACGATATCTTACCTTGATCTCTATATTCATTCCTCGTTAACTCAAATGAGAATAGCATCCGTATATCAAATGGGCCATTTAGAATAGTGTTGTGCTACAATTCGGTCAAAACGCATTTGTCAGCGAAAATTTCCTTGAGATGGTTTAGCTTCCATGGAGATTAGTCCTTCGTAGTGAAAGTGTAAATTTGCGTGTAGTGTGGTATACATGTCTTGTCATGATAGTGAAATTTGCTTGATTGATTCAGCAGTCACACCGATACCTGAACCGCGCCAAGGCCCAACCTCGGAGGGGAGATCTGTGGCTTTGTTTGCCCTCAGGCAAGCTGCGACTCATTGGAACATAGCAGTGCTATACCCAGCAATATTTTATCCAGATGTGGTGTTTATATTAATATTTATTTTAGCTGAAGAGCCTTTTAATTTTAAAATGAAAGCTGAGATACTGAACGTCAGCTGGTATTTTAATAAATATTTTCTAGCAATCAGTTTACCAGAAGAGAAAACACACTTGTTTACTTAATTATACTGGACAAATGTGTTTTAAAGTACTGAAAGTTGAATATATAATGTTTTTATGCACCCCCAGCTAATTTCGATGTCGGATGCAAATTCCTAGAATGTTTTTATGGTAAAATAACACGGCTTAATCTCTATCGGAAAACTGAACCAGCTCGGCGGTAGTTCTTGAAGTCGAATGTTAAATACATCCGCAAAATGTCCGTAAAACAGAGTCGAAAAAAGACACTATGCAGAAATGTCGGATTCTCCTGGCAAGAATGTTCTCAACTGGATCGAATTTATTATTGCAATAGCAAAGTTGAAAACATATAGGTCATTTTGAAGGTGGATTTCACATGATTGCACTGATTATCAAAATATTTAATGTTTTTATATTGAACATTTTAAATATTTGTTTGGGAAACACTCAACTCACCACTGGACTCCAAACGCAAATACGACGTTAAATCAAGACTTTGTGAGGTAAAATGTGTTAGAAGTAACAAGACACTCACAGTTTTGCTAATTACTGAGAAGAATATAATGAGATTAATATTTGAAGTAAACGTATTATTTAGTGCGGATGGAATTATGATTTCGGTTTATAAGAGATTGATTTTCACTGATTTTCTTCTTACAGCTTATCAATTTAGAACTATATCAACCTTTTGGTTATTTATTCAAGGAAAACGTGAAAAATCTAGCTTATTTAAAGAAAAACTGGTTTCTGTCAAGGCTGGATGCATTTTAACTTTAAGCCAATTTATTAATTTTGTATTTCGGTCCGGAACAGAAACTAGAAGGATTTCATGTCAAGATGCACAAAGGACATGGCGACTGCAATCCAATTTATTCACTGCTAAAAACAAACCATCCATTCGTATGTGATAAGTAGATTTGTGAATTTGAAGGATTTCGTATCAACACGACGGCAATCCAATTTTGTTCACTGCTTAGAATAAAACCATCCTGTCCCCTCTCAGAAGTACATTTGCTTACAATAATGATTTTATAGGGGGAAAATTTTTTACGAGAAAAATTATATTGCACGAATGACGAAGCGAGTGAAATTTAACAGGGAATACCCGAGTCAGGCCGTGAATTTTCCTTGAATCGCATAGCAGGGATGAATCAGTATCGCAAGTTAAACTAATGAGTGTATGTAAAAACTTGGATCGACTTTAGCTAACTAAACCTGGAAAGTTAAAGCGAGCGAAAGCGACTTCAGTGTTCTGTCAACCGACTGGTAAGCCACAACTTTTGGCGGGAAAGTTTGAGGACGCGCGCGCGTGGCTCAGAGTTGAGTACAATTTCATGCTGAATACGCACTAGTGCAATTCCACGTTAAATACTTCTTTCTCAATTGGTCAATTAGCCAGTCAGCTCAGTGTGTGATTTATCCCTGCTATGCGATTCGTATCCACATGTAGAATAAGGAATCCAATTTATTCAATTACTGAAGTCCTAACAAACCATCCTCTCCCGATCCCCTTTTTAGAAGTAGATTCTTGAATTTCGACAGATTTCGTATCAACATGCAGTAAGGGGTGGACCATTTGATCTTTGAGGGGGGTTGGAAGAATTGGTCAGCGTAAGAATTTTTTTTCCTGCTGCCCAATGGTGCAGGCAATTTTTTTTGTTCATAAAGGTTTTGCCCGTATTTTTTTTCCTGGGATGGTACGATTTTTTTTGCCTCGCAATTTGTGTAGGCATTTTTTT
>JANSTR010145154.1:0-11513 GCA_025434805.1 Antipathozoanthus remengesaui | reverse complement strand
GCATTCAGTTCCCAAAACATAATTCAGGCCATCTGTCATTTTGCGATGGTGAGATTTTGCACAATCAACTGAATATCACACAATTCCCACAATATGATTGTTCCACACCATTGACTGAAAATCGCACAGCTTCAACAACTTGGTACGATTTATGAGCAAACTCCAAAAAAGCCCAGGCCAAAGGATATAGATGTTGACAGAAGTACTTTGGAGATTTAATTAGACTAATTAAGTGCATTTTTAAGTACCACATGATTTTTTACTTGACTGTATCCGTAGGAGTTAGGAAAGAGAAGAAAAGAGGTGGTCGTTCATTCTACCCATTAAAGAAATTCACCAAGTCAGAGGAAGATCTAGAACTGCAGGCAACATGCAGTCATTCTGAACCTAAGGAGGACTTCTCTAAGTACAGCTCAGATATTATTACCAAACTGATGCAAACAGATCCTCTTGCTGTACCCCCAGGGGATCCTTGGGTGTCTGGTGAACCTGATGTAACAGAACAGACCAAAATAGAAATTCTCACCAGACTGTCAACTGCTATAACAAGAGAGCTTCGGGTGATTGTAGAATGGGCAAAAGTTTTGCCAGGTTTCACCTCACTTCCAAGGGAAGACCAGATGGTTCTGCTGACAGCTGAAGGATTGGAAATAATTGTATTTCGGTTGATTTATCGGTCCATCCCTTATGAGAATCAGATAAACATGAACTCGACAACAATTTTTTCAAGGGAAGATAGCTACTTAGTCTTAAATACAGAGTTTGTTGATGCCATCCTGGATGTAGTTGCTCGGTTGCGTTCAGTTAGCATAGATGATGTGGAGTTTGCATGTTTGATGTCCATACTGCTAACTGACCCAGGTTAGTGTTTGTACATTTTGCACTAATGCATGTATAACATGCTTCCATTGTTTTCAAAATGTTTTGAAATGGATGGCTGCATGCCCCCCAAAAGTCTCCACCTGCGAGTAATAATGGTCAAGAGACTAAAAAAGGGGGGCATGCTCTCCCAGGGAAATTTTTTAAATATTACATATTTGGCATTTTGTGCGTTTCCTAGAAGTAAAGTGTTCAAAATGAAATTTGTGAAAGCCCTATCAAAATATCTTGCAAACAATAACCAACATACTAGTAACAGACTTGCCGTCTAGGGTGGACTGGAGGGAATATAGGTGAGCCATTGCAGCTAAACTCCCAGGAATCAAAGATCTATTTATCATTTATATTTCCTTGAAGTCACTCACATGGCAACCGGGTGCTTTGTACCAGACACTTCATGCTAACCAGTTTGAGACAAATCATGCATTTATAATTATTTGACACTTTATGCCAATTACCAGTTTGAGACAAATCGTGCCTAATTATAAGACCTCATACCAACCAGTTTGAGACAAATCGTACCAATATGTAAAAACACTTCATGCTAACCGGTTTGAGATAAATCGTGCCTAATAATATCACACTTCATGCTAACCAGTTTGAGACAAATCGTGCCTAATAATATGACACTTCATGCTAACCAGTTTGAGACAAATCGTGCCTAATAATATGACACTTCATGCTGACCAGTTTGAGGCAAATCGTACCAATATGTAAAAACACTTTGTACCGACCAGTTTGAGACAAATCGTGCCTAATTATAATACCTCGTACCAACCAGTTCTAGACAAATCTTGCCAATATGTAAAAACACTTCATGCTAACTGGTTTGAGAGAAATGGTACCAATATGTAAAAATACTTCATGCTAACCGGTTTGAGACAAATCGTGCCTAATCATAAGACAACTTCTAATTTGAACAGCAAAACAACAAATAGTGTATCTCAATAAAAGGAAATAAAGTTATTAGACAGCAATTGGTACTGTCGAAATTTAGTAAAAATGTGTTGAGAATATCGAACATTACGTTGTTGTTCCAGCTGTAATAACACGAACAACGCGAACTACGTTTTTTTTTGTACCTTGTTTTTTGTCCTCGTTTGTAAGCGTGGTTGTAAAATCTTCATTCTATATGCTCTAAATTCCGATCGAGTATCATTGCAAGCGGCATGTTTCTTTACCTTCCCAAGAATTCGCTTTGCTTCGAAATACAAACACCAACAAGTCTGGGAGGGGTATACTCCCATATCGACCAACCAGGAATGCTCCTCGTATTTTTTCGGGTCTAAAAGCGTTGCCTATGGTCTCTTTTATGGAAAAATGCGCAAACGTCATAAATATGGGGGAATTTATTATCTTCTTGGGTATTACATTAATTCGAAGGAAAATTGCAGAAGCTTGGAACAAAAAAGTATTTGATGAATTGGTCTGTGTTGCTATAGGATTAATCAGCCAAGTATATAGAATTTGTGAATCAACGTCGTCCCCAGACTCTTCCCTCTCCCGAGAGAAAGACCCTGGTTGGGTCTGGTCACGTGTCACCCACATTCTGGGTGGTGACAAATAAATTAAATGTGCCAATGCATTTGTTTTGATGGAACAAAACATGTTCCCCCCTCTAGCAGGCTGAATAAAAGCAGAAATTCATCTTATCTTCATCTTATTTTGTTTCCACCCAGATTCTGGGTGTCACGTGACCAGACCCAACCAGGGTCTTTCTCTCAGGAGAGGGAAGAGCCTGGGGACGAGTTTGTTTGTGAATGGGGTTAAAATAAGGTTCGACCACGTCACAATGTGGTATCTTTTGGGGGCTAAATACGATCATCCCCGTCCGAAAAATATGGGAGTACTTCCTTCCCGGGCAGTTAGGACCAATGCTAAGGGCGGCTTCAAATCCACCCAAGTCGACAATTTGCTCCAGTTTTGCCAGTTGAATGCCTTGTATAGTGTGTTTATTGATCTAGATCGGTAGCGTTTGCACGACAGATTATTTCTTAGCTGACAAACATTTGATCTATCGTCAACAGAAATCCCCGGACTCAGCGACAAGGAAGCTGTTGAAAACCTACAGGGTACATTTCTGTCAGGAATGAAGGAACACATGGAGACAAAATATGCAGACCAACCGGGGCGTTTTGCTAAACTCTTACTCCGACTTCCGACCTTGCGTGACGTGTGCAGCAAGGGTTACGAGTATTTTCTGCTGGTGAGAGCTAAGCTTGAGGGAGAAGTCCCAATGTCAACATTGCTTAAAGAAATGTTTGAATCTGCCAGAGTTTAGTGGTTTCCCTGCTGAGTAATTAAATTCAAGAGTTACCAAACTTCATGAAAACTCTAAATTGTTGAATTTGTTGAAATATTTTGCATTTGCTGGTTTTACCTTCAAGACAAACAAAATGAATCGTCACTTCGTACGGTTCAAGAGCTGAGATATCTATTGGATAATGTAAAATCGGAAGGAGATTGATACTGAAGGGATATTTTTAGCAATGGCCGCATTCACACTGTCAAGTCCAATGATAACGGAATAATTTCTTAAGTAATCAGGGTTTGCACGTCCTGGAAAATCCTGGAAAAGTCCTTGAATTTTAGAAACCAAAATTCAGGCCTGGAAAAGTCCTGGAAAAATCGAATTTTGAAAAATGTCCTTGAAAAGTCCTAGAAAATTTTTAAAAAATATAAATGAAAACAGAAAAACTACCGAGAACTCGATATGCAGGTTTGGTTTCGTAGTTCGCATGCACAAATAAATGGAAGTTCACGAAGTTTTTCGGACGAAGTCACAATGAAAAATAATTCCAAGGGTTTCGTTTGTTTTGTTTTTCAACAATTTCTTTCTTTCTGTGGCCAAGCAGTTTCATGAGTTTTTGAAAGTGTACGAAACGGATCGCGCAATGGTGCCTTTTCTTTGAAGAGATCTGGACCTTCTTCTCCGAGGTCTTATGAAGAGGTGCATCGCATCAGATATACTTGAGAAGGCAACCTCCACTTTGAAGCTGACAAAGATAAACATTTCTCAGGAGGATAATCTCTTGAACTATAAGAATTGTCCTGGAAATGTCCTGGAAATGTCCTTGATTTTTACTTGTCACTTTCTGTACGAACCCTGTCTATAAGAATGGGTTTTTTCAATTAATACTGGCAAATTCTAGCTTCATTGTTTATATAACATTGTTCTTATACAAAACGTGTAAGAAGAAGACAGATAAAGTAAACTTTATGATATATTTGAATAAATAAATGTAATGCATGGTACCTAACTCCATATTTGTTATAGGAAAACAACCTTGATGATAGGCCATTTGAAACAACTGGCGCTCTGGAAGAATACGGAGAAAATAGTGTTTCACCAGTTCTTTATCTCACCCTGGAATGCTTAGGTATGGCAAGAAAAAGTGAAGTGTTTCCGACAGGCTCTTTGCTTTTCAGAGTGAAGATTCCTGTTTTGTCTGGTATCGTTGCTCTGTCAGAATAATTGGTATTCTGCCAAGTCTTCTGGACAAAAGTTGAAAAGAATATGTGTTTCATTTGACAATAATAAAAAGGATTGCTATCGGAAAGTGCGAAACGAAGTAGTCTGGATAATTAATAGAAGTAAGAGGTAATTATATATGGAATTTACATGTATTGTGGACAGTAAGGCTGGCTCAAAAAATATGTGGAAATCAATTAACAACCTATTAAACTGCAATAAGAAAACTGCAGCACAGGCCTAAGAACATCACTGTTGATGGCTCTGATTCTTCTGACCTAAGCGAGGTTGTGTAGGCCTTCTTCTTGTCCAGTTCACCACTTCGTCAGTGTGTGTGGTTGGCTCAGTCGGTTAGATCTGTGACTGCCAATTAATCCAAGGTCCCGGGTCCAATCCCCGGCCTTGCCAAGGGTCGAATTATTTCGGGACTTTCTTTCGCCACACCATCCGTGGACAGGGATGTTAAGCCGTTGGTGTAGTCTCGACGTTCTATTGGGGGACTTAAAAGAGCCTACGCACTTCTTGACAAGAGTAGGGTTTCGACCCGGTGTTGTAGTCTGTTCCTGGTCGCAGAGGGCATTTGCCTTAAATAAAAATTGTAAACTGCGAGGCTGCCATTGCGCCTATAATAAGTGGTCTCTACACTAAAGTCCTCCAAGAATATTGTAAGACTCCAGCAATTCAGCCCAGGGCTGCTATCCGAGGATTAAAGTTGACCACTATCTATCTCTATTTTCGGATACTAGAACAATTCTCGAAAGTGAAGCTAAGCGATGCCCCTCAATTTACGATTATTGCGACAATTGAAGAGATTGTTATGAAACTAAAGTGGCTCTAAAGTGTTCTGCCCACGTGAGTGCTGCACCAGTTGCCAGAATCATAAATTTAAGCATCTGTACATCCCGACTTCCGAATGGATGGAAGTGTGCCAGAGTGACACCTATATTCAAAGGCGGCAGTACCTATCAACTTTTGATTTACGATCACAATGGCAATCACGTTTCCGCAAGTATCACTCGCGCTAAATTCTGTTAATTAGAAATTACGATTATCTGCTTGTCAACACGGACTAAAGGAAGAATAATAGGACTGACAGTGGTAGAGTTCCACAAAGCATTTGATCTTGTTGACAACAAAATACCTCTCTAGAAATTTAAAACGCTTTATTTACCCGTTTACTAGTTGCCACCCAGGATCTAGGTGAGATGCGACCACATAATCAGGTTGGATAGAAAAGCATGGCAATAAAGTCAATCAAAATTCTCTTTTGCAGGGATAAAGGATGTCCAAGCAGATCATGCGGCAAGTCATATCGGCAAGGCCATTGCACTTGTAACTCTGTTGAGAGCAACACCGTTTCATGGCAACAAAAGGAAGGTTTACCTGCCTCAAGACCTGATGATCAAAGTAAGAGAAGGTTTATAATTTTCAGCTAAAAAGAGTTGCAAAATTGGTAGTCAATAAAGTGTGTACAGGTAGTGCTGGAGGATATGTTGGTCTGTAGATAGTTCAGTTTTTGGACACATGTAAGGTCCCCAAAAGTAACATTTGTGTCTCTTGCCCATCTACTGTAATGGCAGAACTGTAAAGGCTCCATAAACTTATAAATTTTTAAGCAATTTATTGTCTACTCCGATCCTGTGTCAGTAACTGTACTAGCCAGGCAATTGGACGCTTATCACGTGTTAGAAGAGGGTGCTATCTTACCAGTTCCAAAATGCCATTACTCAAGCCGCCATGAGAGTAGTGACATCAGCTGTTGTGTGTTCGTTTCTTTGCAGAAATTAATACAGTATAACAAATAGAACAGCTTTTCCCGTGCTCCGTACTGTAATAAAGCACTTAGGAAGTGACGAGAGCACAAGAGAAGTGTAAGGGAGAACATGAGCCGGAGGCGAGTGTTTCTCCTCACTTTTTGAGTGCTATCGTCACTTCCTAAGTGCTTTATTACTGTACGGAGCACGGGAAAAGCTGTTCTATTTTGTTTTATAATATAGATAAACTTCTCCATATTCATATTGTCTATGTGACTTACTTGCACAGTGCAGTTGTTTGCTTCGCGATCGGCTTTAGAAATAATGTCAATGCTGTTTACTTCTGAAGCAGAAAGCTCGGTAAATCATCGTTCAGGTTTTTCTAAGCAGGATTTTTATAGTTGGCGACTGAGTCAACATTTCAAAAGTCAAAGTCTTTTTCCGTTTTCCCAAGTCGAAATGTAAAGAAAAGTCGAGCAAGTCGCACTGGAACGCCGCCATTTTGTTTCCCTCGGAAATCGACAAAAAGTAATAGTTGTCATGGTAACTATGCTTTATATTGTGAGGGCGCACGCTTTTGGACCAATCAGAGCGAGTGTTATATCAAATCTATATTATAAAATTATATACTACCTATCCTGAAGCTTTGGCAATATTTTATAAAAAAACTCATGCCAATAAAGCTATGGTTTTACATTCCATAACACAGGTATACCTCAAACGGTGGTTTTGTGTACGCGACATCTTTCGACTGGCCCCATGGCGAGCTGCTTCTTGAAAGACCAACCCCGACTCACTCTACCGAAGTCACTATGTTGGGCCTCGATGTGAAATTTAATTGGAGTCCAGCCAAACCATCTGGAATGATAATTACTGTGCCCGCGATACCCATTGATCAGCTGCCTACCCCATGGGCATGGGTGTTCAAGCTGTCGAATCTCAAGGAAATAAAAGATATTCCATAGTTGAACCTGTGACATTCTGGAGCTTCCTTTCCACGTAATAAGCCGCCTTGCTTTGACATTTTGTGTCATTATACGGAAACGATCATATCGAAACCAAATTTTTAAGTTTTTCAACTAAGGACGCGACAATCTTATTGGTTTACCGCATTTCCTGTTTTGAAATCAAAACCATTAATATTCTTAAAGTAATGTTCCATCAATAATCAGATTAAACATCTTCAGACAAGACAAGTCAATTTACATTTGGTCTCAACCCACAGTTTCGAAGTCCTGGCACTTCATGTTCGTTCACAACTGGCCGTGATGTGAGTGCTTATCAGAGGCTGGAAACTAATACTTTTTATTCTGACATCTGACAAAGTTTTCTTTTTGTTAAGGCTAAAACAAGTATCTTAAGCGCTTACACAAATTAAACGATAAAAAATGTATATTTTGGAGTTTGTTTGTGTTTATCATTTCCGACATCTGAGAGGCGGGGAGGGCTTCTAACTCGATTACAAAGGGCTGGGTGAGTGAAGGACGTCACTAAAACATGAAACAACAAAACCAATTTTTTTTTTATTTTTAAAAAACAACGGTGACGAAACCAATAACGACAATATTAATGATAGTGACAACGATAACAAAAATAATGATAGCTATAACAATAATTTTTCCTTATCGTTAAAGAAAATATTCGGTTTCGCTGTTTCTCGTCAGTTCGTGTTTTAGTAACCCTCGTTTGTTCACGAAATGGGTCACATATATTAAAAATACTACGCTTTTTTATATGAACGTTGCGACTGAATGCTAAGAACGCTTAAAAATGCTGAGAATAAGTAACTAAGTATTGAAGTTTGGATATAAAAAGGATGGGGGAGTAAAATTCAAGCCAAGCCCTCATTTCATTGGTTTTTATATGACCGTCAGTTGCAGTACCGCGACACAAAATTATGTTCCTTAAACCGGTTTATTGTTAACAATAGGATATCCAATAGCCCAACTGGTGCCAAAATTTGCCATGGAAACAAACTTTTGCCTAACGCATGCACTGAGAGAGGGAGACACATCATAAAAACGTACGTAAACCTAGACTCGACGCCTTCCCGCCCGACTAATTTGGGGTTCAAACAACACAAACTACTATTGTTACTAGTTTAAAACATTTATTTGCGATATCTTCTGTCCGGATTAAAAGTTTTATTTGTTACTCTTATTTAAAAAAGGCGCGTTTTAAATCGAAAAAATATATATTTGTTGTCTACTTTTAGCATGAAACTCGCCAAAACTGACCCTTTAGGCTTTACCAAATAAAACTATATCCGTGTATAAGATGTAAAATAATTTTGTATAGATTAAGCAGATGAAGAAGATGTTCAGAGTTGGAGACGAAGAGGAGTTTGAAAGGCTAGAACTAAAAATATTTGCTCCTTTTGAGCTAAACTATAGAACACTGACAAAAGTTTCTTCGACCTGCCAAATCCATGCACTCGCAAATTTCAGGTTTCGTATTACTGTGTCTCAAAAAAAGTACGCGAGGTTAAGTTAAGAGGGCAGAAAACGTTGATGACAATCCTACAGAGCCGGATATTTGATAATCAATCAACTTAAAACGTTTGGTCGTATTGGAAAAGATATAAAAAGATAAATATTCCAGAAATCAATACAAAATGGAATGAAATAATGATTTTAAGACTCGATCTGTTACATAGTTGGTTCGGATAAAATTATACAATTCTGTGCGTTAAAATAATATGTTCTTTCAAATCCCATGATTGTGTCAGGAAGACATGGCCACTTTGGAAGCTTGTAGTAGTAGCGAAAGGGACGAATTCCTATCTCTGTGCCACCTGAAAAAACAAAATTATGTGATAACCTAGTTTTAGCTAAAGGTCCTTTATCAGGTTAATTACGCTGGACAGGTTGCAGGAAGAAAGTCCTGTTTGAGATTTGATTGTTTAGATTCGGAAGATAGAAAAGTTAGTTGATTGTGAAAAGCGTGGATTGTGAAAAGCGTGGATTGTGAAAAGCGTGGATTGGACTTAACAATTAACTAACAATAACTAATATAGTATTAATAAATATTTTGAAACGCAAAATGTAATAAACAATGACAAATGAATGTAAATCAGATCAATTAATGGTAGATGTTGCGGAGGCTAACGTCTTCGTTGGCTTATAGGTCTTGACCAATACATAATTTTAGAAGATGGCGTGAAATTGAAGGGAAAATTTAAAGAGCCTTGTTCACTTTGTTTAGAAAGTATAAACTACGTCAATACTTGTCTTTTACTTTTAAAAATGTATCCTGCAAAAACTGGTTTAAAGTTTTTTAGAGAAGATCGCTCAGGGTTGCCACACATAAAAGAATAAAATTTCCTGACTTTTCTCTGACCAGGAGCAAAATTTCACTGACTTTGAACCCAGCAATTTATAGTTTTCAACTTGTTGACAAAGAACATCAGTATCTTTAATCGGCAACTATAACCGGCAAAAAATATACAAAGGAAAACCTTGTTTCTGAATAACCAAAGTGATATAAATTTCCCTGACTTTGAGCAGAATTCCAACTTTCCCTGACCAAATGCAAAATTCACTGACTTTTCCCTGACCTTGAAAAAATTTCGTTTTTCCCTGACTTTTCACTGACCGTGGCAACCCTGTCGCTACTCGACAACCCCTCCACCTCCCCCCTCCCCACCCTAAGTGATTACCACAACTTCCCCTGGTTTGCATCTCACAACAAAAGAATGCTTACCTGCCGGTTTGAAGCTCTGCATCAGGACTAAGAATAACTGGAGCCACACTGTGTTGAAATTATAGTAAAAGGCACTAGGTCAAATCAGACTCTGATTAGAAGCGCTAAAATGGGCTTGCAGCCAAATTATCTATTCCACCTCTTAAAGAACCGTGTTCACCTAGGCGTGGTTTGGCTTGTTTTTGGGTGCCGCGAAATTCACTTTCTTCAGGGAAAATATAATCTTCGTCAATAATTGTTTCATTACTTCAACTTTGCGGACCAGCAAACAGTCTACTAGAGTTGCTTGACGTTATCCAAATGATATTCGCCATTCCCATAAGCAGAAATGGATGTAAACAATAACAAACCACGCCTAGGTGAACACGGTTCTTTAACTGTGGCTCATTTCATTTCTCTCTCCATCTCGTGGACCACTTTCCTATGCACTGCAATGCATTCAGGGTTTCTATTATTTTGGGGGATGTTTTATGGGCGGTGCCCCCGGTATCCTGAGGATTATTTGGGATGTCTGTGCACGTTCGACCCGCAAAAGCAACTGATTTCATCAACCGGCAATGCGGAAGTCTCTACGAAGTTTATTTATTACCACTGTTCTTAATAGTCAATTATTGTAAATAGTTGCTAGATATGTATATTATGGGGCCCACTTGGCGGGGAGGGGGTCATCGAAGCCTCCGCTTGCACATGTTTGGCCGAAAGACTTGCCATTCTAAGGGTTAATAGCAGGAAAGGACTACCCTGAGGTTCTTATGTGGCGTCTATCTATCTATTGTATTGGGAGAGAGGTAGGGCCGGGAAAGAGAAAAAGAACAGAAACGAAAGGGAAATATAAGTCGGACTCTAAGCTGATCACCGTTCTTTCAACTGAAACGGAAAAATATAACGACGAAATGTGTTCATCAGTGATGCATCCTCCCTCTACCAAGTCCATACTTCAAAAGACCGAGTTTCTCTACAAGAAATGTAAAAACATTTGGTTTCTAAATGGACCAGACCTTGAGGGGTGGGTAAGGGATCCAGGTAATACATAGTCTTGAATAGTTATAACTGATGTTAGCTTGCTCTAATGTCTAGGATGTGGATCTAGGCAGGATGTTACAGCCCACGCAGGTGGCCAGGGACCTGCATAATATCCAGAGGAGGAGAAGCTTAGTGTTTTCACACCAGTTATTTCTCTAAATAACAAAGAAATGCTGAACGAAATCAATTGCCAGCTTCTATATGCACGAACGCTACTCTAACAGCATTCGAAGGAAACTAATCATAAGATGGGTAGAAGGGTGGTTCGTTCAAACCACTACCCTCCGGTCCCCACTGAAGTGTTTAGTCTCCCTAATTATTGCAGCTTGCTTCACTTAACTTTCAGGAGAGGGGAGGGGAGGGAGGAAGAAGAAGTGGGCGATTTCTCTAAGCCTTCTCTTTCTGATTACACGCATGTCACTCCTGATTCCTATACTGCGTTCAGTTCACCCCCAAATTACAGAGAATTGCCATGCATTAACGCCATACATACTTGGGCAATTTAAGAACATTAATGAGTTCCTTTGCTCTTGCCAGTAGTGCTGGAAAACTTTCCTGGTCAGACAACATCTCCTGAAATCAGAGAAGTCTTGTGATTATTACTACCCAGGGTTCAAAATAACGTTCTGAAAATCTGTCTTATTTTGTAGGCGGTTTTGTTTGGTTCAAAATTTTTGCCGGCT
>JANSTR010145143.1:0-11514 GCA_025434805.1 Antipathozoanthus remengesaui | reverse complement strand
AGAAGATTACCTGCTCTGCTCAACAATCTTTCTGTTATCAAAAGTTTATTTTACACTGTAATGTCCTGTCGATCCCCACGATCTTCTGCGTCCCAGCGACGCATTGCATTTCATTTTTTGCATCCCAAATTTTTTTGCGTAAAATACGCAATATATTGCGTTAATGAAAACCCTGATCTAACTTCTGCACAATCAGCCTGGTGTTTCAATATCTATGGGAGATAATGCCAAGGTACATTGTAGTTGAAAAAATAATTATGGCTGCTAACACAACAGCAAATACCAAAATTAGGCTTTTCCTGAACATTCAACTTGATTGCTGCAAGCAGTTACACATATTAAGTTATATGGCTCTGCAATTGAAGCTAAAAGACCATGATTTTTTGCAGTGAAATGAATACTTCAATTTGTAATTAATATAACAATAATATGTACGTTATACATGTAATATATAATATTTATATGCTTAAATTACAAAATAGAATACATTCATGATCAGCATGTATCATGTATATAAATTAAAATATATACAAAACTGAAGCTTTGGCTATAATTATTATGTAAAAACAATTCAACCATTAAAAAGGTAACTACTTCTGTTTTTTGTCACACATTACCTTTCCTTTTAGTATCTTGTAGACAAGCGAGTTCATATCCCTGGCATTGAATGCATGTCTCAATGTGCAGGTTTCATACAGCACACAACCCAAGGCCCACACGTCAGACTGGATTGACAAATATTTGTCCATTGTAAAGAACAGTCAGTAACTTACAAAACACAAAGTCTACATCAGATAATTATAAATAATAAGTTATAAATGAAGACAAATGATAGGATAGACCAACTAAAAGTTGATTTGTTGTGTGTCTTGCTGAGGATAAAAAGTTTCCGCTGACAGTTTCAATGTACAGGAAAATATAAGACCTCCATCAGAGCAAAAAAGATTTTCACCCTCACAGCAAATTAAAACACAAAACAAATCAACTGTATTTGATATAAATTATATCAATCATTTGTTTTATGTACTCTGCAGTCAGGGGCATTAAGCGCCATTAAACCTGGGCTTACAAACTTTTTGGAAAAATTTCAAATACCTTTCCCGTTATATCAGTTAATTGATTTTTTTTGCTTTTGTTGAAATGAGCTTACAAATTAAAATTGGCTAGCTACACCCCTGACAGTGTACACACATGTTTCCTGAGGGAGCAGTCATTAAGTGTTTTGTTATATAGCATAAACAAAATAAACCACTGTAGTTATTAAAACAAAACAAATTTTCCCACTCTCAAACGTAACAGCGCAACAGTAATGTTCACCAGCTGCAGCTGGTCAATAATTTTTGAGATGTTGAATAGCCGGGGAACATTTGATTTGAACTACACCACATGAACTTGATTTAGCCAATGATAGCATGCATTCAAGTCGAAAACACACTTGCTATTTAACAATGTCAGATGTCACCTACTTGGAGAAGTGGTAAAGATGCAAGCTGTTGTAATGTTAGTATTTATCCTCACATGCCAGTATTTCAGTCCCGCCTAAATTCCTATTTGTTACCACTTGGTTTTTAGTACATGTACAAATGCATATTTACTTCAGTCTGGCATTCAACCACTACATGTACATGTAACTATTACTGAAACACAATAACAGATTTTTCTACATGTATTTAGAATAATAAAATAAATGTACCAGTTCAACTATATACAAAAAGTATATAATATCAAGATTTTGTTTTACAGTATATTGAAGATTTAGCTACCAGTTCTTATTCTGTCTGTTACTCCAACATAAGAGTCAATTCTCTCTAGCAAAGGCAAGTGTAAATACACCGTCCTCTTAAAGAAATAGCAGCTTGGCAAAAGAAAACAACAACAATATCTTTTATTTACACTCAATTAATTTGCAGTTAATGATTTACAAGAATTAAGATGACAAATAATATGACTGCTGGGAGTCCAGATGTACAGTAATAAGAGTGTAGATTCCATGCATTTACAATACTTTGGAAATGATTCCACGGTGGAAAGAAAGGAAAATACTGACAGTCAGACAGGAACCTGACTGCATATGCTATCATGTATATTATAAGAACAAAGATTTCAACATGTGATTTTTACTGTAGATGTAGCAAAGCTTAGTTTTTACCTTGTGATTATATGGCTTATTAGAGAACAGCTCAGGTGACATGTAATATGGAGTGCCAATCATTGTTCTTGCCATGTCGTCCGAGTTGTCCAACACTCTAGCTATCCCTAGGTCTCCAACCTTGATAATGCCGCTCTTAGTCAGAAAGATATTCTGTGTCTTGAGATCTCGATGGAGAATGTGTCTCTCATGCATGTGCTAAAACAAAGCACAGTCACTCTTAGGCCCTTGTTTGTGTTTTTCTGTTCATATATGTACAGTATATTACTTAATTTTATTGTATATACTTCAGGTGAAAATGAGTTTGAGATAAAAATAATTTTAAACTAGATGAATATCTTCCCTCTCTCCCACCACCAAAATGTTTTGACTTATTCATCACCTTGCAAGTTATATTATAAGTACGTAGGATAACTACGCCACTGGTTCGAACTCACAAAATTATGATCTTGTGCTTGTAAAAGTGTCAGCTATTAGGCCTATAGGCCTGGGCCTACAATTTTTGTGTGACAAGCTAAAAGAAATGAGTCAAAATAATGAACTCCTAAAAATACAATAATTTTGCATTATTGCTTTGGGGGGAGGGGGGTGAGGGGGGACAGTTGAGAACTTTATATTTAGTACATGCTCCATCTCAAACTTGGAAGCTTGCCAGTGATCAACACAGCAGCAACAGATCAATTCACGAGGGAAAATTTAAATTTTGAGATTTCTTTAATAGTGTTGTAAACTTTCTTTTTGAGTGGCTTGCTGGCCAATTAGTTTGATAGTCAAAGCTTTGACTGGTTGTTGGCACACTGGCCGATATTTGAGTGTTTAGTCAAGTCAAGATGACTCACTGGCCAACTTGCTCGAGTTTGAAATTGCTAATTTGCAAAGTCCCCAAACTACAGTGCATGACATTAAACAACGAGACTAAAGCAATAATGCAAATAAAAGATAACTGAACATTCACTAACCTTTAAAAGCTGAAAGAGTTGCCTCAAACAGTATTTCTGCAGGTCTACTGCAAAAAACACAACTTTCAAGACACAAAGTCATTTCAGTTCACAGCATGCAAAGACCATGAGGGGGCTTAATAACGTCAAATATTGCTGATTGGACAATACAAGCGAGTCATGTGTCTTCTCACACCGCAGACCGTCAAGTAGCACAGGCTTACACACTTTCGACAATGTCGATAGATAGATTGATTGATTGATAGAAAACCCAAACCTAAACTCAGCCTACCACAGGTAGCCCGAGTAATTAAACTTGGCAAGAACTTGATCAGTGAGTTTCTTTGAAATAGGGGGTGCAGCTTAATAGTGAGTGCAGCTTAAAAGTGAATAACTATGGTACAATATGACTTGTCTGAGAAGATTAGATACAAGTACTGAAAGAATTACATTAGTAGTTCTATGTAGTCTTGTGTTTTACTCATCTCCATGCATGTGCCTGACCACCCACTGCCAGAGTAGCTTGAGTTTGCTATTGGCAATTATTTAAATTAAAGTTAAAGTTAAAGAAGTAAACTATTATTCCTTTATTAACTCCTGTAAAATCTACTGCTAGAACAGTGATAACTTCAAGGGACAAAACTGGGTCACAAGAATGCGACTGCTGGGGATTTTCTAGTTGCAGTACAAAGAATTATAGTCACAAATCCGACTGAATAGTTGTAATTTTGTGCCTTGTATTATTGTACGATCATGGATTTTTGTCATGAATTGATGGTACTATTATCAATAATTTCTTCCTATTTGGACAGCAAGAAATGCAAAATATTTGATTTCAGATATTCAACTTCATCTGTAAAAATGACAATAATTTACAGTACAGGTATTAAAACTGTAACTTTAATCTTGTTTCTAGTGTTGTCAGAATGGATGGCATTGAAGCACACTTTCAAATCTTAAAATGTCAGCTAGGTTGGCAGGGTTGTCACTAAGGGACGGGACTGGGAAATTCCCCTGGCTACTTTAAGTTTGAGCCCTGGCTAATTTGAAACAAATCCAAAACACTGGAAAGTGAAAATTACATCATTTGAACAACAAAATTGTGAATTTTAAAAAATCATTTATTTAATTAGTTTATCAATGCAAACTCTTACTTACCTTTCTAAGCGAGAGATATATAATTTTTACAATTCAGTCACCTAAAACTTACAGTGTAAACCTCCGCCCCTTTCCACCTCCCTCTACCAACCCAGGGTTACACAAAAAATAATTTGACCCCAGGCTACTTTTTTACTTTCCCCATCTACTTGAAAAATTAGTGACAGCCCAGCGTTGGTAAAATACTTGGAACCAAACATTTTGCTTAAATTCAACTAGGATCATTCACATGACCAATTAAATTAAATCACATAGAGGGTCTAATATATGAAAACAACACATGCTTAACCTTTTCTGGATTTCAATCCGATCAACATATTATATTATATATTGCTGAATTCTCCTAATCAGGGTGGTACATGTAACAGGAGGTCCCAGATAACTGATCACAGTAATATTTTGAGCTTCATAACAACTCACTTTAAAAATGTTGACAAATAAACACAATAAAATTATACAGTAGGTGATGTTACTTTAAAACAGACTTGACTGCTAGCTGTCACAAGAGTTTTAGCTTGTCATCTTTTTATGTTTTCACTACTTGATCAACCTCTCCAAGCCTACCATGGGCAAATATAATGAGATATTCCTGCTGGAAGACAACAGCTTCACCATGGGATCCCAGTTCGATCAGAGAACAACAAATTACAGTATCGACATTTATCCAAAGACCGCATGCCACAACAACAAGTGATGCCAGTTCTATTCGTCGTCACATCTTCAAATGGAGCAAACACGGATACATTTGCTTAGCAGCTCTTGATCCACATCCTCAAATTGATCTGACTATATACATGGACGTTTTGAAAAATCCAGGGCCATGGCGCTGCAATAAAAGCATTTTATCTTCAACTTGAAATCCAAATTCTGGCAAGAAACAATGGATGGATTATTCTAATTTATGCGAAAGGAGAACTAAACTACACCAAAGCGATGTACCAACATCCTACACCAGACAACAACTTTTTAATATTCGTCACTATTGCCACTGCCTGCCAAACTCAAATGTCCTGTACAACCTCAAGGTAAATGACTTACTAAAGTACAGAGGAAAGAGAGCTGGGAAAAGAAAGGTCAACAACAAGATAATAAACTGTACTATTCAACATCGTATTCCGGTTATTGTTACACCCCACTGCACCAAGACAATGAAAAGCAGTGCTTCAAAAGGAACTAATAATTTGCATCCTACTGTAAACAAACAAAATTTAATCTTTCTGAACCGAGTTCACGATTGCTACCTTCAGTGTGATATACCATTAACCACCACTACCGATCAACAAATGGTCAAGAACTGGCCTATTCCAAGAATTTTGATGGCTAATGTAAGATGCCCAAAAGTTAACAAACTTGAGATGGTCGCCATTGCAAATTCAGTCAATATTATTTCTGTAACCGAAACCTGATACCCCAGACACTGCAGTAGACATAACAAACTTCAACTTCTTCAGGAAAGATAGAAACGATCCTTTGAAAGCACATGGTGGCAGTGTGGGTACATACGTCAATATTTTGTATCCTGTAAGGAGAATAAACGACTTCGATGATCCTAATAATTATTGAATCTATGTGGCTTACCATTTGTCCACAGCGTCTCTCGTACCATACATACAGTATATCCATTAAACACTGTTAGCAATTGTTTACCACCCACACTGATTCAACTGCTCAAGACAACCAAGCATTACTAGAACACCTCCAATCAAGTACAGACTCTTTTCTCTCAAAACACCCAGACACCCTTATTATCATCACAGGAGACTTCAAGCCAAGTAGCACAAATCTTAAGGGAACCACAATATCTCAACTACTGGGACTTCCTCAGCTTGTTAAGTGCAACACCAGAGATACTGGCATCCTTGACTTGTTCTTCGTCAACAAATCAAAGTTATTTCAAGATCCCAAGCAATTACCAAAGATCAGAACTAGTGACCACTATGGAGTTCTTATTCAACCAACATCTAAGCCAACATCAAACATCCAAAGAATCATTCATTATAAACACAATTTCAGGGACAGAAACATGGCAAAGTTTGGCTGCTGGGCTTCGCAACATAATTAGACTGCCCTACATAGTACCAACGGTTGTGAAGAAAAATACAGTATGTTTCTCAATGACATGTGTGATATTTAACATTGTAAACATCTTGCATTCATTCGTAAGTCATGCATCATTGCATGTCTGTCATTTGGCTTCACTTTCATAAGACTCGAATTGAAATAAGTTTTACTTGAATCATTCAGAATTATAAGAAAGCCATTTATGATGAGCCTTGTGAACAGCTCGGCTTCCAAAGTTTTCTTGCATATATTAAAGTTGTTCAAACGGTTCAGCTACCCAATTGAACGGTTCAGCTTCCTGTTTGAATGGATCGGCTACCCGTTTGCAATTTTTGTCAAGTTGTTCGAACAACTAGGCAACCCGTTCGAACGGCTCAGCTACCCATTCAAACGTTCAGTGGAACCGTTTGAACGGTCTGTGGACCCGTTCGCAAGTCGTTTGAAAGTCATTTATTTTACCCATAAAATGGAAAGTCATTAGAGTACGTTTTCCCATGGAATGTCACAATTATGTACTGCTTTTTTCAACAGTGTAAACATCTCGCAATTCAGTTTTAACTGCCAGAAGATTTTAATAAAACATTACATGTATTATTATTAGTAGTAGTAATTTTCAAAAACAAAATCTATCTTTTATGTTTTTCGGGCATGTTATGAAAACTTTTGTGTGGAATAGAAAAAATAATTTATAGGTAGAGGTTGAAATATTGAACTTTGCTGGGCTTCTTCATAATAATTTTGGTCTTTGGTAGCATGTTGTGACTGATTGATAGTAGAGTGTTCAGCTACTGTAAACTGAAATCTTAATAAAGGCAAAAGTTACAATGATGCTGATTTAAAAATTAAGAACCTAATGAATTTAATAATTATAATTAATATGTAATATGAGAACCAGATATACATATAGCCTGGCATCCTTTTCCAAAAATATTTGAAAATCTTGGTTCTTGCTGAGCATGATTTTTGTCGCTTTTGTGGGCAATTTCAAAGTGTATGCATGGCAGTTCACTGAAATCAACTGATCTTTTGTTTGGTTTTGTTTTACATGCTATTACTTCTTCATTATACTGTACACACTAAGTTTATACATGTGCATACAGCAACTGAGAAACGCTTGCTATGCCTTCGAGTTTCAAAGTCAAATGAAATACCATTCGTAGAAGCCTCAGAAATGTTTAAATGAGTTAACAGTTAAATGCCTCATCACTCAAGCAGAATCACTGTAAAAATGTCAGTCCTATATAATGAATCACAGCTATTTTATTATGCCAATAACACATTGTAGCATCCTCTTTCATCACAGTTATTGGTATGATAATGCATCATGTTACGAATTTGACCCCAGTAATGGATCATGATAAACCCCTTTACCACCCTGTCCTAAACTGTGTTCTTTGTACAGTAAGCAGGGTGGGGGAATTTACTCTGCAGCTGAAGCTAAACAAAAAAAACAGTGTGTTTCCAGTTACCAACTATCCCTAATATTTGGCTACTGACCCAATTTTTTTGGAGCAGTTTTTGTTTGTACAATTGTTTCTTCTTGCAGAAAAAATTAATGTCTTGGTGTCAAGACTGGATTTTTATTTTGAACTACATGTACCATATTTATTCAATTTAGCAGCCTCTCTCAAATAAGTGCCTTTCTTGAGTAAAACAACCAAAAATTAAATTAATGCTCCCCCTCAAATAAGCACCCCCCCCCCCCCAAACGAAAGTACTAGAATCACTGCGAAATCGTGTTTCATTAGAACTGCAGGGATAACTTTTGGTTTTGACTGAAATGTTTGTTAGACTGTATATATAGCGTGTATACATTAGACTGTATTTGTTACATGTAGTCTGTATTGCGTGAATATTGGAATCAAGCCATTTATTTGATATGCTTTCACTTAGAATTTGACTGTTTAAAAATGTTTTATTGGATGGTATTGTCATGTTGCACTTTGTTGTGTAGTGAAAGATACCAATAAATTTAATTTGCTCAAGATTCGAATGTCTTTGCGACTAAAATGGTGAAAATTTAAGAAGTGCTGTCCCTCTTTAATAAGTGCCCCCCTAAAACAACCAAAAATTAAATAAGTGCCCCCCTAAAACAACCAAAAATTAAATAAGTGCACCCCTAAAACAACCAAAAATTAAATACGTGCCCCCCTAAAACAACCAAAAATTAAATAAGTGCCCCCCTAAAACAACCAAAATTAAATAAGTGCCCCCCTAAAACAACCAAAAATTAAATAAGTGCCCCCCTAAAACAACCAAAAATTAAATAAGTGCCCTGGGTGCTTATTCAAATAAGTACGGTAAATTCAACTTTAAAACATATCTGTCAGTATTTCTAAATTCAGGCAATGTTTTACATGAACATGTACAAAATCTTGGAAACATTTAAACAGAAACAAAACTTGTACGAGTTGCTTTTTATAATGCACACTGCGGCAGGACAAAAACCTGTTAGTGGAGATTAAGCTGTCAGCATTTGCAGTAGCCAGTGAAAATGAAGGAGCAATGACCTGTGAAACATGCAAGTTTCAAATCAAGTTGATATGCTGTTCGCATTCAAAATGGCATCTTCATCAGCTACACTTGTTTATTTTACGAGAGGATAAGCGAACAATCGTTTCAGTTTAGGGGCTCAGCATTGTACCATTAATTATTTTTTACCATCTGTTGAGCACTGACATGATCTACAAAAGGAGCCAACCCTCAATGCTAGCACTGCTAATTACCCTGAAACACAGGAAAACTGAGACTTTTTTTAGAAGAGAATGGCTTGCTTGCTGATCTTCAACACTTGAATGTCAGGAGGCCAACCAGCTAATATAATCCATTCATTGAGAAGCTTATAAAACTGGTTGAAGAGAGTGACAGCAACAGATGAATGCCTGCAGGCACAATGTCGCTCACCTATGAGAATGGGTTAACCTGGAAAAGATAATAAAGAAAGCTGCAGAGCAAAGCCCTGACGGAACTCCCATTCCTTCTAGGTGTCTGGTTAGATTACAATTTGCCCTACTAAGTCTGTATTCTCACAGGACCCTTTGTTTCACATCACAAATTCCAGTGCAGTACAAGATGCAGACCAGACAGCTATGGGTAAGTCATGAAGATACCAACTATTGTGCTGGCCAGTTCAAGTACATGTACCAGCGAGCCAGAGCAGTTGAATTGAGGTTTTGTAATGGCCAAGTTACAGTATTGTAACTGTGAATGACTCTGTATTTCAAGCATCATCACCATTCCAACTTGCAGTTATGCTCTCAAAGCTTATAGAGTAAAAAAAGGTATCCTCAATTTTACAGATGGTGGTACTGACCAGTGCACAAACTGAGAGTCCATTACGTATTCAACAATATGCCTCTTTTTTGAGCACAATTTGGATACATGTATGTTTATTCATGTCGGATGTGCACAAGGCCAGAGTTGGTACAACCCTGCAGGACATGTGATCATTGTCACTGTTGAATATCACCCTTCAGAACTGCTCCATGGAGAGATCATCTTGTGATGAAAATGACTCCACCATTTTGTTTCCCTCAGAATCGACAAAAAGGAATAGCTGTCATGGTAACTATGCTTTATATTGTGAGGCAGCATGCTTGGACCAATCAGAGCGAGTGTTATATCAAATCTGTATTATAAATATATAATAGAATCAACTGAGGGTTGATGAAAAACAATTTTCCGCACCATGAATTTGGAAGAAAGCTTATGTTTCGAGTGCAAGCCCTTCGTCAGAGCAGAGTATATTATAAATGTATACAATATATATTTACAAGTCTGAATGATAAATACATTGAAAGACGATGAATCTTTAATGCATTTTAGTAACATCTTTGAAAAATAATGGGTGAAACATTTGAATGGCAACCATTTTGAGATCTTTTTGAACATGCAAAGTCTTCTGGAATGCACCATATGATCAATTCAGTCAGGCACTTTGAACGTGCAACAGTCGATCACCAGATTAGAGGTGATGTTATGCAGTAAAATTCTTACTGTAACATTGTTTGAAATACTTTAACATTGTGCTGTTGACAAGCCACTGTATGAGTAGAGCTGTAATGGTACTGAACACTGATTATGCCTTCAGTATTACCTCTCAAGGGTCCATATTTGGTTTTCTTCAAGATGCTTTTGTTCTTTGCCAGGTTTCAATTGTTTTTCTTTGCACTTGTTTCCAGTAACTTCCAGGCATTGCTTTTAATTAATAGTTTTTCTTGTTATCAGTTAACTTTTAGAATCTCCAAATTTTCTTTAACACTTAGTTATTTTAAAGTATTATTTTTTAAACACTATACATGTACTGTAAGAGAGACCAATTCCAATGCAAATACTGTACCAAAATCTCATCATACGTTTAGTTGTACAAATTTCTTCAAAATAATATTTAATAAAACTGGCAAACTGACCTTTACAACCATAACTTTCAGGTCTGCCATTTTGTGTGTTGACAAGCACATGTGACAACAGAACCTTGTACCAAAAATATCTAAAACTTGAATAATTGCAATACCTCACCATGTCACAACACTGCACACAGTGTTGACAGCAGTGGATACACCACACAATGTTGCAGAAGTATATCTGATTCTATATACTTCAGTCTGCAATATTGCATGCAACAGATAACACATGATGCAATTTACTTACTGTATGCAATGTTGCACCATGTGTCAAGCCCTTTAGCTTGAATCAAATCCTGGTCACTATGGGACAAGGATGGCCCCTCAGGGATGGTGGGACAATCCCACAGGGCAATGTTATGTTGCTTCTGGACAGTACTGTGGCTCAAACACACTGGACATCACCAGTTCACAGTTTGCCAAGTGGTCAAACTTTTATTTGATTCATATTACATGTAACACCAGCACATTTCATTTCATTTCACAAAGAACACAGAGTAAGATATCTTAAGGGGGGATATGTAATGAAATAACAATTATTCTTTACTTTCAATATCAAAAAAGTGTTGAATACAAAAATTCCGGCAGACGACAGTATCAATAATCGGTGTCAACAGATTGTTAATTGCTCACACTACTAAAGTTTCTCATTGTGGTTGCTGCACACAAGAGATGATCTATATATTTTATGTGGATGACATCACTGAAGTGTTTTATTAAATTATTTTTTTTCTCTTTAAGTAATACAGTTACAAATTAAAGCAGTTCAGAAATGACTTACATGCAGCCATTAAAAATAGAAAAG
>JANSTR010145132.1:0-11515 GCA_025434805.1 Antipathozoanthus remengesaui | reverse complement strand
CGAAACGTCAGCTTTCTTCCAAATTTACGGCGCGGAAAATTGTTTTCGTCAACCCTCGGTTGATTTTATCATATATCACCATATGTGTTTGGTTTCATTGTGATAATGCAGTATAGCTATATATATTAAATGCTTTACACTCGTTCACAGAGTGTTAGAGAATAATTTTCCAATATTTCTAACGGACGAGCAGAACTGAACTTCTTCTGGCAGACTCTTACAAGTTTCGTACAAGTATTTCTTACGCTCTGCTGGGTTGAAATTGTTCCAGAAGGGGGCGCCGTATGACAAAAAAAGGCTGCGTTATTATAATTGATACAAGTGGATGAAAATGGTATGTCACCGACCGCGGCGTTCTTTGCCGGGGTTCTTTGGTACGGTTAATTTCACAACCCCCTTAGCTTGGAAGAGTATTCTAACTGGAAATGTATTCAGTATCTTCTAGGGAGTAATTCCTTGTACGATTTTAACTCTTATCATGCCAAATTCCGATTTTAAATAAACCAAGTCTATCTCAAATCTTAAACCAGTTGAGTGACCATTCATTTCGTTTGGCTTGAAAGGTGGAATCAGAAAATGCTTAGTTTTTCAACAAATTCAGAGGTTCAAAATATTATGAGTTCGGTACCTTTGACTTTTAAACTGACTCAGAAGGAAAAAAGATTAAGTATCATTATTGCCTTTAGTTTAGTTTTGTTTTGCATGTGAATGAAACGTTTGTCCCATGCTGGGGCCGCAGAGGGGAGAGGCTTGTGGCCGGGGGGCAAACTGATTGACCGTATCGGCGGGTAGTTAAAATGCATAAACCAATCAAAAGTTGCCGTAACTAAGGTTAGAAGAAAGCTAGAGTTTCGAGTAGAAACCATTTTTAACAATAAAATTGTTTGATTGCTATTGTCAGGCAGCTCAGCAAGTTGCTTATGAATATTGAATGAAGAATCACGCTTAAATTTTGGCTCCCGGCAGACACACTTAGGTTGTTGTCCTTGCAGGTGTGGAGGTATAATTTACTGTTAAAAGGTGCTAAAAAGATCCGAATAACCGGAAGTGATCCCGGATGCTGGAAGTTGTGAGGTGTATTTTAGTTTCTGGGGTGTGACCGAGGGTGGAATACAAAAGGGAGTGTTTCTATTAACTACAATGACTTCCTGTTTGAGTTTCGGTTTCTGAGAAAACGCATACACATTCAAAATTAGACAATTCCTGGAACGTATCTTCAAAGCCAGCACTTCAAAACAGGGAAAATCCTGATTCACTTTAGTTTCGAGACAAACCTTGAGTTGGCGATATTATCAAAGTTCGTCTCGTTTTATCAATCTGTGCTCTTCTTTCGGCAGCAACTCACGGCCGGTTCAGTGTAATTTGAAAAAAAATCTTGAGATCTGTATTGTGTCCACTGCAGTTTGAGGTAGGTCACACTGACATGCCTTTTAGGTTCCGTTGACTGGTTCTAAGATCACTCTGAGAATAACAACACTGAGCTTTACAGCTTCCGAATGAATCGAAATCCAAGTTTGTATCGTACTTCTATTTCTGATTCAGATTATAATGTTGAAATCCCGCCTTTTGCTTCTAAACCACATGGTTGAAGTTGATCTGTTTTTTTACTTTTTATAACATTATAAAATATAGTCATAGTCAACCTGACTTTCCCGGAAATATTATATTAAAATCCCGTCTTGTACATGCACTTTCAGTTTCAGAAAAAAAGAAAATCTTTCAGTTTGTGGTGATGATTTTCACAATCACCGGCAAACACACGTCCTTCAGGTGCATGCTTCTTCAGTGGAACTAGCCTGTGACGCAAACAGACCAAACTCTGGTTAAAATCACCGTTTGACACAAACAAAGCCGGATCTACTGTAGGCTGCAACGCAGCCTTCTTGGAACTAGATTGTTTTAAAGTTGTTTATCATTTCTTCACGAAAACAGATAAATTGTAGTATTTATTATAAACTGTCCTTCTCAAGATACATAGTAGTGAGTAATTAAGTACCCTGTCTAGTGGACCAGGCATCTTTGCATGAAACCGGAATTATTCGTTAAGACGTTGAGTCGAGTATATAAACGTGCAATGAATTGTTTGGGTTTTTTCTATCTTTTTTCCAAGCGCAATGGCAAGCAACAAGTATTTTCTCCTGGAGACTAATATAACGAGTGATGAAACAGACGATGACGGACGTATCACTTACAAGTTTGATCGAGAACAGCATGCTGGGATTCTTCTCGATAATCTCTACAAAATGCAAGTGGACGAAGCAAAAAACAAGTCTCTTCTAACAGATGTCAGTTTATGTGGTTCAGATAAAGTTGTGGTTCCATTTCATAGTGCTGTTTTGGCTGCATGTAGCCCTAACTTACAAGACACATTGTCCTCTGAAAGTTTTGTGAAGTACGCCAATGGAGAACTGGTCGTCTATGATGTCACTTCCGTGGGAGTTTACTTCTTGCGTGACTTTGCATATGGGCGTGACGTGACCATGACCGATGATAATGTGGACGAAGCTCGAAAACTCGCCTCACATTTCGGAATTGAGGGTTTAGAATCTGCATGTGAGGTAAGAAAGAATGGGAAGAAAAAGAGAAATAAAAAAGGTTAACAATAATTGGATAAGAGTATGTTCAGTGACAGTGATAATGATAATGATAATGATAATGATAATGATAATGAGCCACAATGACAATTACAACGGCATTGGCAATAGCAAAAAAACGACTTAGGGAGAGAGGCTAGTGCAAAATCATAGCAGAGGATCACCATTGTTGGTCGGGGCAAAACATTTTGCAGTTTTCATGTAGTTAAACCCTCAATGGAGAGCAATCAACTTTTGGATTGAGAAGACAAAGCTGAAGATACAACATTGTTATGAAATGATGAAGATGAATATGAAACTGATTTCGTCCTGGCAGAAATAGGCTTAACCTGTGATGAAGACGATGGTGATGATAGAGATCAAAACACAACTGTGTTGTTGAACAACATTTCGAAGGAGAGCTATACGAGACGGGGGGGGGAGGGGTTTTAAATGGACTCCCAAGGAATTTCCAAAGTAGAAATTGAAGCTTTGTAACAACCAAAATGAGACTTTCAGTGCCTGTAGTCCAATTATGATCGCATCTTTTGACGTTAATTGGATGACGTCATTAATTATAATTTACGCTAAATTAGTTATGCAAAATAGAGTTTGAATAAGAAAACTGTAACTCTTTTATACAATTTGTTCTAATTTATTCTTTTCCACTCTCTTCTTAATTGTATGCTTATTTGAAGCTGTAAACAAGTGTTTTCAAATAATTTTAATTTGTTACAGTTTTGCTGAAAATACAATATTTGAAAAATCCAGAATGGCGGTCAAGATGGCGGACATGTTGTGAAACGGTTGTTCCCATAACAACTGTTCTTAATTAAACTCGATTGTTGTTATAAAAAAGTAAGTAGCTGCTCACATATACCAAAGATTGATCGTCAAATACCTGACGATGGTCAAGTCGACCGAAAACGTTCATTTTGTACATCTATAACAAATTTTTTAGCCTTGTTATGTATGAATTTATCTATAATGGAGAATCGCATAGCAGGAATGAATCGCGCAAGCTGATTGGCTAATCAACCAATTGAGGAGGAGGTATTCAGCATGGAATTGCACTAGTGCGTATTCAGCATGGAATTGCACTCATCTTGTCGCGCGCGCGCGTCTTTAAACTTTCCCGCCAAAAATTTGGCGAGCTCACCAGTCAGTTGACATAGCACTGAAGTGGCTTTCGCGCGCTCCAAGCTTTCCGGCTGGCAAAAGTTGATCCGATTTTGTATACATTCATCAATTTAACTTGCGAGATTCACCCCTCTTATGCGATTCAAGGAAAATTCACTGCATGACCCGGGTATTCCTTGTTAAATTTCACTCAAAAAATCATATTGCACTCATCGCTTCGCGATTCGTGCAATATTATTTTTTGAGTGAAATTTAACGTGGAATACCCTCGTCAGGGCAATGAATTTTAATTCCATATTGAACACGTAAAGGTTCGATTACATAAACTAACTACAGCCTTTAGAATGTTTTTTTCGTTTATTTATGTATGTTTGTTTATATGTTATGTATGTTTGTTTGTTTATATGTAAATATTTAAAATCTGCCTCGATTAGTTTTAGCTATTTTCAAGTAGATATGCATGAATGTTGTAATTTGTTTCTTTTTGTCAATAAATCTTAAAATTTTAAAAAATTTGCCGTTTTTGGTCTAGAACAGGGTCAGGGTTTGAGGGATTAGGCCGCACTTTGGGCGAGTACCTCACGGGTTTCTAGTTGTGACTTTATCAACAGGAGTTCCACTGTACTTTGTAGGTAGAACAACAGTCGTTGACAATCATTGGCTAGCCGACTTGGTCAATATGGAAAAAGATGAACTACATGCTGACACTCTTTTTCTTATAAAAACGTCGTATTTTTGAGCCGAGACTAAATGTTATTAAATAGTTTTGGAAGTTAGCCACAAATGTTCTTAAAATGTTCTTATTATAATGATACGTGTTTAATGTACTAATTTATTTTTTACTTAATAGCAAATGTTCTGGAAGAAAAATGTAGTCACTGGCTGATGTGGCGTATCTAAAAAGACGGTTTCTATAGAATGACAGCTATAAAAAGCATCAATTTATTTGATATACAAGTAGGCAGAGTAAAACAGAAAATGAGTCCTGCAAATTGTTCAAAATATTTTTACTCTAGTTGCAAACAGTGTTGCACTATCGATTATTTATCGATTCCATAATTTTGTGCCGTTTTGTTACAAAGCAAAGTACGGCAGGTATGTTCTTAAATTTTGGGCGATTTTCAGCCTGACGTTCTTACAGAAAAGGTTCATATAAAAAGAGTGTACCATGATAGATGTATTGTCACATACTATCAAACACGAGCCTAATAAAAAACTTCAAGTCGATATTCAACAGCGGTGGGAACCCAATAAGTTGCAAACTGATTCTGGTAGCGAATTTCTAAATAGACACTGGAGGCTTCCCAAAACACAACGGTGTTCATCATTTTGTCACAAGACAACACAATTGCACAAATTGTAGAAAGGTTGAACAGAACCTTGAAAGCAAACTTTCAACATTACCTCACTTATGCATTCAGAGTGTTCTGAAAAAAATAATACTGTGCATAGAACTACTAGAAAAGACCTGCTGACGTCAATATATATAATGCTGAAGAAATATGGTATAAATTGTATGATAAGCCTGAGGTAGGGAAACAAAGCAATCTTATTAATCAAAGACTGGTGATTTTGTTATAATTCTGAAATAGAAAATTACGTGCGCATGCAAAGAGATCCGCACCCCTAATTGGAGTTCTGAGATATCTGTGATTGTAAGAGTATACACTAAGAGATCTTAAAAAAGAAGCGATATTTAGGCACGTTTTACGAATCTGAGCTTCAAAAGGTTCGCATATAATCATTGCATTTCTGATTGTCACAGTGCCCGGATCTGTATGAAGAAACTCGGAAAAACATTTTCTTGTTTACTTTTACAATGACATCCTTAGATATGAACGAATTATATTGACAGCTTCAAACACCGATTCAGTTCCCCGAGGGACGGCAAGTAACATTAACGATAGATTCTTCCACTACTTCAAGGCTCTGAATTACCTGAAACGTGAATAGAAAGCTTCTTTGACCACAGGTAGCCCAAGCTTTATACGTGAATAAAGTACGAACGTCGTATGGTTGTTGGATATACAAGCTAGACGTTATTATTTTAAGTCAACATATTAGTAATGTATGGGGAATTTGAGTTCGCCTTTACGTTTCGATTTCTTTCGCAGCATCTCAAATCGCGGCCAAATCGACTCCGAACGCGACAGAATCATGAAGAATGAACATGACACAAGTATGCAAAGGTAACTGGAGAATTTTATTATTTTCAGTATTTCTAATATGGTCTTCCCTGCTTTACCCCTTCGCTACCCCATCGCTACCCCTTCGCTACCATCTCCCCGTCCTGTCCTTTCTGGCCAGTTACTTCAGATTTTCATGTGCAATTGTTGCTGCTATTTCATCTGTCAGGTTTGATGTCGTCTTCAAGTTTTGCCTTTGGCTGGCATGTCACTTCATACATCAGCTTCACGCCGTACACTAACGTCACAATTGTAATAAATACCGCCACGCAGTCATCCAAAAACCACACTTTGGGATTCTCTCTATAAACAAAGGTACTCATTACCAAGCCTAGAGAGTTTGCACCCCCTGCTGCTGAGTCAAACGAGTCCGCTCTCAAGGGGGTGCTGTGAAGCTTTTCGGAGACCCAATATTTTATGATGAACAACACTGCAAAACAGGAAAAGCCAATGATCGAGATTGCTAACATAGCATCTGTGTTTCTCGGTTTTTTTTCTAACAACAAGTTTACGAGAGTTTCAGCAAGGATGATAAATCCGGATGCAATAAAACAGATGCTGATAATAAAACAGGCCTTTTTGTCTTTCTCGGGGTTCAATTGTTCATTGCTGTTGTAAAACCTCCAGATGATCATAAACGAAGATAAAGACCCTAAAATTGCATCGGAAGCAAATGCAAATTCGCCAGCGCTTTGTGAGGTGTATGATACAATAAACCCAGTTATTGAGAGGATCAGTGTGATGTAGATAGACGCTGCGGAGACGACAATCGCGATGTGACGATAGCGTTTTATTTCTGATGGGCGTCGTTTTCTTCGGTAGTCGTCAAGAGGGGAAATGCACACGTATTTATTCTCGATTGCTTCTTGTTCCTCTTGAAGATATTCTGGAATTACGCCAAAAATACTTTGAGGTCTCATCGGTGGACATGACGCAGATCTCGAGAATTCCCCCATCTTGTCACTTGTTCTCATTTCAGCCAGATACTTCTCCCGGTAATCTTAGGGAAAAATAGTTTATTGTTAATTTATAAATGAAGACTAACAAATTATTATCAATCAGCTAGTCAATTTTCAAAATCTCAGCAGTGGAGATACTCGAAATCCAGTGCAAAATTTAAAAAAGCTGTTATGCTCTTTAAATTCCTCCATGGTCTTGCTCCTGCGTAGTTGCATGCTATAGCCAATTGCGGAAATGTGGGGGACTGGGGACAAATTGCTGCGCGCGATGTTATCTGGGATCGCATAAGTAGACAAAGCCACTATATTGGATCGTTAACATGAAGCCTGTAAATTTTTGCGAGCCTCTTTGCAGAGATAACTTTAGTTTTCAAATGTGATCTTTATTTTTGGCACAGTGATCTTTATTGTCAGTGGGTGATGTAAAACTACCTGAAAGATTGGTTACAGTTGTGCGGTGTTATGGAATGGCTTCGCGGTCGAGTTGCGGCAAGCAAATATGGGAATTTGGTGCAGTCTACAAATGCAATGGCCTGATGACTTCTTCAATAAATATCAAGACACCCATTCAAAGCTTTTCTTTTTAATGTTCAATACCTAAAGTATACATTTCACAATTTAGATACCGGTATTTTTACGTGACTAAGTTTCTTTCTCACCATTTTACATAAAATTTAATCTTATGTAATCCTAATAAGTCTTAACCGCGTATAAAGAAAAAATGCGATTTAATCCAATCCATACCAAATAGGACCTGACAAGAAACAGCCCAAGTTTGTACCAAGGGTAACTGTTAATCTCTAAATTTTTTATCTCTAAATAAGATAGGGAGTGGTCAGGGATTTAGTGAATAGCCCAGACATGAATTTCGAGGAATAGTGTTCGAGAGAAGAAAATTGGAAAGACAAGACACTCATTCAGCTGAAGGGGATAACATAACATTTGATTTATGTTATATGCATGGAAAACAAATCGTTCTGTAAGGCGGACAATGTATGGAAGGTAAAAGATAATTGAAGGGAATATGAAGCCATGGGAGGTGTTATTATAATCACAAAAACTACGAAGTATACGAAATGAATTAGTCATCAAGACGAGAGATACTTACTGTGAAAGATGATATGAGGTGATCTGGAAGGGCAAGAGAAGTGTTTGTGATAATTGGCAATGCAGACTGGTGTTATACAACACTAAAAACATAATTTACATGCAGCCGGTATAACTGATAAATTGTATTATCTTTTGAGGATAGCCAAGCACGTTCAGTGCAGTAATTCTTGGCAGTACCTCCGTGTGGCGACAGGGCCAAAAATATAATGACTTTAACAAAGAATATTCACTTTTTATTATAATTATTAAAAGTTGTAATTGCTATTAATTACTAGCTTAGTCATTTTTGTAATTAATAAGAAAGTATACCCGCCCATTTTTTGGCAGGAAAATTGTTACCTATATATCTGCATAACTAAACAGATGTTGCTAGAAAAAGAAAGTTTAAATAAATGACAAACTTATGCTATCATATTAAGAGAAATTAAAGAAATAAAATTGCCTTTTTAATAAACATTATTATCCTCCATAAACGTATAGCGAACATCTAACTAGGACATTATGAAAAAAGGAAACTAGATTTTTCTGTACGACGTAAAGCAGTTTCTGTTGACAGATCCTCAATGTAACACTATTGCAAAGTCTGTCTTGAGTTGGCGAGTTGCTGTTGTAGTTGCTTGAGATTATGTGATTATATAAAGAGAGAGCTAGAAGACCTATGATGTCATTTCAGAGAAAAACGTCGGTAACTGCAAAGACAAGCTTATACATTACACTAACGATTGGCGCAATCTCTGGTTGGTTGTCCTTGTTTCAATCTTAATTTACCGATGGGAAAAGTCTTAACAAGCAAAGTTCTTCAATCCTAAATCGTCTGTTTTATCTTAAACATGGCATTTTAGAGTATCTTTGACTGTGTTACAATAAAGATATCAATATGAGATGTTCGCAGACACTTTAGAATTGTTGTGACCATGTGTGACAAAAATAAAACTCTGCTGGTTTCTCTATAAAGATTCCTGCAATGTACTTGTTTAAAATTGCCCTTAGAATTAAATTCAATGATGAATGGTTTAAAATTTATATTTTCGATATTTCCCGTTTGTACCGTAATAATATCTAATCTGGCTACCTGTATCTCCTCCGCTTATACAGGTCTATATAACAAATGGATGATAAATAGCAAGATAAAATATAATTTCATCGACTCTAATATGTAACATCATAGTCAGCTACTAAAACTGCATATTCTTTCGCAGGTAGGCTTCATGAAAAGGATAAGCAGTAGTGGACTAATTGGGAATCAATTTAGCTCTGTGAGGGAGCCATTACTAACTTAGTAACTAACAGACAATACATATTCTAATTATAACTTAGCTGCTGCATTCATCTTTACGACTAATTTCCCAAGTCTATTATATAGGATACCAATGCCTTTGAAAGAAAGCATCTCAAATCAAATGTATCGAACTAACCGATTTTGAGACAATACAAAACTCAGTGACTGAGACAAATGGTAGACTCTGCCTGCTGATAATACATCATAAGACATAATACCTTTTTGTTTACCGAAACATGAATGTAGAATTTAACTGCCAGTATGTTAATTGCCGTTGAGCTTCTGAAATATTGCAACGATGAAAAATGCTTCATGACTGACTGTGATCCCGTTCTCGTATTTTCTTCTTCGTTGTCTTATTAAATCACGTTTGTACAGCCTGACTTTGAACACTTACCTCGTCAAGTCAGTGTCTGTGTTCGTACATGGGGATAAACCATATTGCTAAAAGAAGAGCTTTGTCTTCTATGTTCAAATTTTTTCGCCAACAACTGTTTTTATGAACGCATTATTATCATCATTTCGTAATATAGTTTTGTTATAGTTTCCGCACAATAGCCTACAGATTCAGTTTGGAACACTCCTCTCTAATCGGCTAAGCATACCCCCAGCAAAGTTTGTGAAACAAAAATAGGAATACATAATTACTTGTAAGGTTTTCATTAAAAAATTAGATTTTCTTCGAAAAAGAATTAGAGCTTTCTTTATAGCTATTTATTTGTCTGAGTCCTTTCGAAGTTTAACCTGACATGTCTCCTGTATTGTGGCTTTGAAATCCCAATTTTAACTACACTGAATAACATGGTAATTTTAAGCATATATTCTCATGTCAACAAAAGCATTGTAACGTCTTAAGAATACAGATCAAATTATAATGCTTATTAAACTGTTTGTTTAATTAGTTGAAATGTGAAATGTTCGAGTATTTTTTTCAGAAAAGTGAAAGGGTGAAAAATAAAAATGAGTTTAACTTCTTGACACATTTTAGGATTAACCAGTACTATATATCTGTCTTCTTCGCTTACTTATACTTCTTGTAGAATGTCATAATTTTGTGGTTGCTGAAGTAACGAGCTTTCTCGAAAAAATTCGAATATTTTAAGTATAATTATGGGGTTTTTTCCAATGGGCAGCAATTTGATGACTTCCTGCAATAAAATCACAGGTTGTTCGATATATTGGATGAGACTTCGTACAGACAAATCACGACAAAGACAGAATTCTATAAAATAGGCATATTAAACAATAGTTTTGCACTAGCATATTCACTGCTCATATTACTGTTAATTTTCCACGTATGGGTCTATTTCAGCTGGGCGAGTAATGTTTACGAGAGATTCTCGCGTTTGGTCGAGTTTGAATTTCTCAGCGTACTCAAGACACGAGTCAGTTCGATGCTCTATGGTCTCTCGAAATGTTGCCAGAAACAGATTTTGAAAGTTAAAACTCCATCCATACTTGTCCCTATATCCACAATATACCCTAATTGAAACACTAATTTCTTCAGTCCTCGTTTCTACAAACAGCAGGATACTCTACAATCTCTCCCCCTGGCCTGGCCGTTTTTGAAGAAGAAGAACTTTCACTTCGCGAGAGAAACAATGATAGCATTTGACATCAGTAAATCGCCTCACTCCTTATCACACTGGGCCGACGGCTTCAGTGTCACCTTTACATACCACGGGGGAAACACAGAAAGAAATATTTCCAACGTCTTGGATATCTCATTTTCTTCAAGTGCAAGTTATTTTAATAGCTCTTAAAGATCCTTGAATGATCATGTGCTGCTGCATACATGTTATGGAAACAATAATCTGGTCAGAACGTTCACATCTAGTCCAAATATATAATTAAAAATAATAATTGCGGTCGACGAGGGAGAACGCAACCCTAATTTCGTCGAAAAGGGTTGGCTGTGGTCATTTGTGCGGTTACCAAGCTGTGCAGGCGAAAAGATCGAGAAATCTGTTCATCGTTCTGCATGCTCGTTTTTTGTTCCAAATCAGCGCCATTTTGAATTTATAACTAACTATGACATCATGCGCGCGCGCCTCAACTTTATGCAAGTTTGTTGATCACAAGTGCCGAGAAGTGGAGTTTTGCAGGAATGAAACATGACAAGGCACAATTGAACATGGTGCAACTCTAAGTAAATAGTTTTTAAAAAAACTATAGACTGCGTCGGCGGGTAGGTAAAATCAACCGAGGGTTGACGAAAACAATTTTCCGCGCCGTAAATTTGGAAGAAAGCTGACGTTTCGAGCGCAA
>JANSTR010145121.1:0-11515 GCA_025434805.1 Antipathozoanthus remengesaui | reverse complement strand
TTACTTAAGCATTCACTGCTGTTAATTCAATCAGTTCTGATTAAAGGTGTCACACGATACAGTCATAATTCTCAACACTCCCCCATCCAGTATGTTTTATACTGGATGTTAGTAAGTATAGGAAGGTTGATTCCTGGAATGTTTCAGCGATTGAAGCATTCATATGTAGCAATTTCTGCAATCTTCTCTGTCACAGCGGTCTTGGCTTTGTGCGAGGGGCGAAAGCTTGTTGCAATGGGATATAATTCCTGCGTGACGTCATGACTTGGAACATCAACCTTCAATTCTAGTGGATACAAAGCTTGAACGGGATGCTCCAGCTCCCTGTTCTTTACTTGAAGCCTAGCTCCTCTAACAATACCATTCTTACCACGGAGGAGAGCCACCACCTTTCCCAACTTCCACTGGTTTCGGTTGGCAGTAGTGTCCCCGATGATAACTGCGTCTCCCTCTGTAGGTACTTCAGTCTGTGGTGCAGTGTGAGCTTTGTGGAATTCCCTCAATGATGTGAGATACTCATTGGTCCACCGTTTCCACAGTGCTTCTTTGGCCTTGCGTACATGTTTTATTCCTCTCTTGAGTATAGTCTCTGTGACTTGATGTGGTTGAATGCCAGCTGGTAGGCAACGTTCACCATGAAGAAAGGTTTCCGGAGTTAGGACAGGTGACTCGACCTCAGTTCCTATGTAGGTAAGTGGGCGGTTGTTCATCGTCATCTCCATGTCAATCACAACTTCTTCGAGCTGGTTGAAAGAACCCCCTTTCCCACGATTTTGAGGAAAGTGTTCTTAAAAATACCGATGAGGCGCTCGTAATGTCCTCCCCACCACGGAACTTTGGGAAGGTTGAAATGCCAAGCAATTTCCTTGTTGGCTAATTCTTCTTGTAGTCGTTCGTCTTCACGTAACTTTTCAATCCAGGTGGCGGCAGCCTTAAATGTCAGGCCGTTGTCTGAATAGATGAGTCGGGGACGACCGCGTCGAGCCATGAATTTCTTGAAGCTGCTCAAGAACTCTTGTGTTTCTTGACTCTTCAGAAGCTCGAGGTGGACTGCTCTAGTTACTGCACATGCATATATGACTAAATAAGCTGTAGCTTCCTTCTTAGCCGTCTGGCGGTAGCGGAGTGGGCCAGCGACGTCCACGCCAATGGTTGAAAAGGGTTCGCCGGGAGTCGTCCAGGAAATTGGCAGTGGCGCTCGCTGTGCTGTTGGATATGGTTTGGCACGGTATCGTTGACAACCGGCACACTCGTTACACATTTTCTTTACTAGGGTTCTCAAGCGGGGAATCCAGTAGGTTTCACGCACCTTGTTCACGGTCAGCGAGGTACCACCATGTAGAGTGAGTTTGTGTGCTCTCTCGACTATCTTTCTGGCTAGGACCGATTCTCGAGGAATGAATATGGGATTCATACCTTGGATACGACCTCTGCACTCGTAGATCTGATTGTCGTTCAGTTCGAGGTTCAGGTCTTCGTAGTCTTCAGGGTCGAGACCACGCTGGGCCTGACGGAGAAGATCTCTCTCTGTGGCTGCTAGTTGCTCGTAGTGTGATTCTGCTTGGGCTGTCTTCTTCAGCTTGAGGTCAATGAATTTCTGGATTAGGGTCAGTACCCTAATGGCTTTCTGTAAGGGGTACTTGTCAAGGATCTGCTCCCTGATGTTGAGTGCTCTCTGACTGGTCTGAGCCATCACTTCACGGACAGGCTTGTATTCTGCCTTGGCTTCTGCACTTGGTTGGGTAACAATGTCTTGGGGCCACTGCTCCGGGTCTGAGAGCCAGGGAGGTCCGTGAAGCCACAAGTCCGTTAAGGTTCCTCCACGGCTTCCGAGATCAGCAGGGTTAGAGGCTGTGGGTACGTGACGCCAGGCTATGTTCTGTTGCATCCGTATCTTATCTACTCTGTTGGAAACAAATTGTTTATAAACATCGTTATGCTTAATCCACCAGAGGACGACAGTAGAATCTGACCAGGCTGTCAGTTCTAGTTCTGGAAGTAAGTGGTGAAGGGCATCGTTGACGTTTTTCAGCAAATTAGTGGCCATGTGGGCTGCAACTAATTCAAGGCGGGGGATAGTTAACCCTCGCTTCGAGAGTCTGGATTTGGCTGCGACTAATCGTTGGGTTACACCACTGGGTTGTTGAAGTACTGCATACACGGCTGCGGAAACTCCTTCACTACTCGCATCACCAAAGGCATGTAAACTTGCCTTCTCGATTGGCTCTTGATGCTTAACCAAGGCTCTGGGGATGGTCACGGTAGGGGGGATATTTCTCTCCCAAGTCTGGTATCGGGCGGCGACTTCGGCTGGTAGCACCGAATCCCATGCACATTTCTCGTCGCAGGCAAGACGGTAAAGTTGCTTACCTGTAAGGACTAGGGGGCTGGCTATCCCTCGTGGGTCATAGATCCGCGCCAACTTGCCAAGCAAGGTTCGCTTGGTAATTGAGTCTAGTCTGTCTCCTAGACTCACAGATAAGGTGTCGTTTATCTTGTGCCATTGCAGGCCAAGGATCTTGGATTCTCCGAGTTGCGCACCGAGTTGTGATTTTGCAGAAGTCAACTCGTCCTCACTCGTCGGGTTAGGGGTGACGTCTTCTAACTCTGGGTAGTTAGAAGCCCACTTGTGTGGTGTGAAACATGCATCGTTGAGAATCTGGCATATGGATCCTTTCTTTGCTTTGGCCGTTTCAACGGTGGTTGCTCCACTAATGATGTCGTCTACATATAGGCACTGTTTCAGGTCTGCTGCTGCCGTTTCATCTCGCTTGGTCCATTCGTCAAGGTGGGTGCTCAGAACCCCGTTGAGGAGAAATGGGGAGCACGTGAGTCCGAACAGGACTCGAGTGAACCGATAAGTCTGTATCTCCCCGTCCTCCCTCCAGTGAAAACGCAACGCATCTCGTTCACTTTCCCGTACGCGTATCTGTAGAAAGGCCTTCTGTATATCACCCAGCAAGGCTACTGGGTAGATCCTTTCTCATACCAGGACCTTCCATAAATCATTCTGCAGGGGAGGGCCTGGGTTCAAGCACTCATTCAGTGAAGGGGCAGTTGGGTAGGCTCGAGCACTTCCGTCGTACACAACTCTTAGCTTGGTAGTCGAGGCTGTTTCACGTACAACTGATCTGTGGGGGATGTAGAACTCTCTGTTTTTGGCTGGTTGATCCGCTCGTTCAATCACGCCACTCTGTTTCTGCTCCTGGATGACCTTGTCATAAGCGTCTGTTTGGTTGGTACTCTTAAGGCGTCGTAGCAGACTGTCAAGTCTTTTCAAGCTGTTTGCCTTGTTGCTAGGCAATGATGCGTGGTTACCACGCCATGGTAGGCTGGTTTCATACCATCCGTCTGCATCGCGTGTCAGTTGTTCCTTAAACTCGTGATACACATCCTCTTGGCTATTCTCGGGGGTGTCGGCCAGACCGAGGACATCAAGTCGACACAGTTCATTGTAGTCGCTGCTGGACGCTTGGGCGAACATAAACGTAGAACTTTTGATTTCCACGCCTGGACTCATCACAAACCAGCCAAGTTTTGTTTTTTCGGCTATTGGGTCACCTTCCCTTCCAATCAGCACATTTCCGTTTGTCTTAATGCGGGCATATTCTCCCGCGCCAAGAGTCAGGTGGACTGGTAACGAGGGTTTGGTACCCGGCTCATTTAACTCAGCTCCCTGCAGATGTGGGTAACGCTTCTTTAATTCTGGGTACCCTGGGTTGTCAATGGATAGGAGTACATCCTTGTCCACGCATGTAAGTTTGGTTTCAAGTAGATAAGTCTTGTCCAGGTTACTGATGGAGGCCTTGTACTTGCTTAGTCGAACTCGTTTGGAAGTTATCATCATTTCGATATTCTTCACTTCTGAGCGGAATGGTTTAAGTCGCAGTTGCTTTATGATGGTTCGTGACACATAATTACTGCCAGCGCCGCTATCGATAAGGGCTCTGCACGTGATTCCCTCTATTGACACGACCACAATGGGTAGTAACGCTTCTTGAGTTTCTTGTGCGGTCAGCACTGGTACGGGTTTGGAGATCGAAGAGTCACGCTGTTCGCAAATTGAAGTATGATGCTTGCCAGTACACTTTCTACATCGCTGATTACTCGGACACGTGTAAACTCGATGTTCTGAGCAAAGGCAATTGTAACACAATCGCTTTCTCTGAAGAACGTGCTTGCGTGTGGCAACGTCGGTGACACTTTGGCAGTCGGCGGTTTTGTCATCACTGCTGTTAATTCAATCAGTTCTGATTAAAGGTGTCACACGATACAGTCATAATTCTCAACATAGTATAATATCGTTCAGTTCTTGTTAAAAGTATCATTGAGAAGAAACACTTGATTATTGTATTTAAAATAAACATATAGTTTTATAAAATGACCACATGGGTGAACATAGAGGTCACACCAAACCAGAGGTTTAGTTTAATAGTATTTCGTTCAGTTCCTGAAAATATCATTAAGAAGAAATATTGGATTTAAGGAAATATTGGATTTGAAAAAATGATCACATGCTTTGATATTTTCTTAATGGGAAAAGACAACATTCTCCTTAAAAACTAAAGAAGATATTACTGAAAATTCAAACAACCAGAACATTTCCTAGCATTGATGTATAACGTAGTTATTAACTCAGTTGTAGTTGAAATAAAACTTGACAAAAAACTAATTCTTAGAGTTAAATAATTTTGCCCACTATAACCCAGCATTCACAGCTTATGGTATTTACTCGATTAAGGGCGTATTCGATTAACTCTGTTCCAAAATAGGAAAACGCAGAATAAGTTAAAAACTTTGTTCAGTCTTATTGGCCTCAATTGCTGCCTGTCTCGCTCACGGATCACTACTTTTAACTAGATACTTAATTGTTCTGCAAATCAGGAGAAAATTTTGAAATTTTATTGTTATTCCAGAATAGAGACAAGGCGAACGCACCCTAAGCGCTGCCCGCGAATAACCGCCGCCCTAGAAGTGAGAGCAAAAATTAAATAAATGCCGCACTCCAGTGGCCGACGCAGTGCTAATTTCAAACATATGGACCATTTAACTAACGGAACTATATTCTCGGCAGCACTCTTCATACCTGAAAGGTACTACTACTAATAATAAATAGTTATTAAAGGCTGACACCATCACTCGGGAAATGATACACTTCATTCACTACGGATATGATTTCATATCATGTTCGCGCCGTCTGTCACGTGACCTAGCCGGGTCAGGTTACGGTTGAAACGTTGTTTCAAAATAAAATTAGTAGATCCAGTACATGCATGACATAGATATTTTTCTGTATCGTTTCAATTGGTTATTGCTATTGTTGAGCAACAGCACTGACAAGAAACGATTTTTGATCAGACGTTTTTCAAAATCACTTAGATATTTACTTTAAATACCCGTAAAACGGAGCATCGACAGAAAAGATTGGAGGAAATCGCGCATATTCGAAACGCTACTGGCCTCTGGCTCAAGCTGTCAAAAGATTTGGGAAATCACTTTCCGCGTTATCGAGGTAAAATAAACTACCATTACCTTTCTACAAAGATAGATTCCTTCCCTTCTATAAAATAATAAATACATTTTTGCTTTCTAAGCATTACAGATCGTTAAATTCGCTATGCCCTATTACGAACCGCACACTATCAATACAAATGATATAATATTGAAATCTGGGTTTTGTGTACAGTTGTGCTACCAATTAGCAATTAAGCCAAATATGTTGCCGGCAATTTTTCGTTTTAATTTGTAAGTAAAAAAACACGGGCTTACGTTCAAACAAATTATAAAAACAATTTCTCGCACTGAGTTGAAAATTTTGAACAGACGTTTTACCAGTTTACTTGTGTCCAAAAGCTGTTTCCTTATTTTCTCACTGACGGTAACCCCTCGATAACTGTGAAGACAGCTGTGACTGAATGTAAAAGGCGAAATGATTTGTTTTGTAACGTTATAGTATATTTACCAAAATATCGGCTGGGATTCGTCGTATTTATCAACTCCGTGATTAAGTTGTACATGTTTACTTTAATTAATAGTCAAAACAACATAACCTCCCCGACCCTAACAAAGGGAGAGTTGAGATTTAAAAGACATATTTTAAGCTACAGAATAAGAGAGAGCTAGGGTACTTCACTCATATAGCTTAGCAAACATGCGCGGATTTACAGTAGTGAATATACGTTTGGCTAAGTAAGACCGCGGCCATCCCCACTTATTTTTATGGCTTACAGTCGTCCGACCGACCCAAACTTTTTGAAATTTGCAAAAAGAGATAATATTGATTTTATTTTATGGCCCAAGTAAATCATAATTTTTGTATGCAACATGTCGAACCAGTTGCTTATGTTTCAACTCAGCATTTGCGCTACAAAGCAATAAATTTACAATAAAGAAAAACACTATACTTTAAAATAAAGCCACATATCGTAAATACTATGCACAAGTCCGAAGAGACTAAATACCCGATTTCTTTTTAACATTTTTTTACCCGACTGACCCTATATATTTTCGCTCGAAAACGACTGTAAACATAATATGGAATATAGGACCATTAAACAGTTTTTTGAAACGAGCTTGCAATATATAATGAGCAAGCCGGGTTGTGTTAAAATTCCAGTCAATGAGGAGTCATCTATGGTTGGTTCATATTTCGTATTTGCTCTTGGAAAATATCTGTTTGATAAATGAAATGAAAAGCTGTCCATAGTTTAGATTAAAAACTGACGGTTTCGCTGTATAAAACGAACCGAATAAACACACTAAATTCTATATTGCCTTAGTAGCCGAAACGTCAATATTAATAAATCTTCATTCTAAATGAGGAAATGACCCAACTGCACAACGGGAAACCCCAATTGTAGACAACTTCCAATTCGCTTATTCGATAATTAAAAATGCTATAAAAAACTCACGCCTGTTCCTCAACTACTATTGCTTTCAGGAGGTTCAAAAAGAGCAACTTCGTGTCATTCGATATAGATATCAAGAACAGCACTCAACACCTTGACAGTTTGGCTGTTCCTTGATCAAAACAAAGTCAAGCAAGACAGAAAGAAAATTCTGGATGAAATACAAGGAAAGGTAATCCCACAGTTTTCTCTAATTAGCCCAACAGGTGCACTTTCAAGGGTCTAAGGAAAACTTAAACAATCCAAAACTACCTTTTTCAAACTCTGGTGTTTGCACAACACGAAGACAGAAAATACATCAAAATAGACCTCATGCCGAAAAGAAGCCGGACCAACAACGCAAAAACCTTTATGCAGAAAGTTTATGACAAAACTAATTAGAAAAGTGTGTAACCGACGCGAGTTAGAGATGAATTTCACGGTAAGCGGAGCGAGTGACAGCAACTGTACAGGTGAGCTGCTCTATATATCAACAATAGTGCTCACCGTATTACACAGTATTTCAGGTGTCATGTCGGTAGGCGGAAATGCTGTGGTTCTATGGGCAATCTACCAGACACCAAGCTTGCATACTTTTTCGAACTACTACATCGCTTCTCTGGCCTTTGCCGACTTCGTTGTTGGATTAATAGTGAATCCGTTGTGGGCCGCAAAAAGTGCATTGAACATTTGGCAGAACCAACATCCACTAACAGTCGCTACAGAATTCATGTCTGTCCAAACTATTATCACCACAACGTGGAACTTGGCGATTATCTCCATAGATCGCTACTTTGCAGTGACTTCGGTGTACCGTTATCTTAGGGTGATGACGACGCGAAAATGTGTGGCCGCCATATCATTCGTGTGGGTTTTCTCGATACTGCTTGCTTCAGTACGGCTGTTTATTACCGATATATACGATCTACCGAAGCTGTGGATCACCACTGCCGTTCTTGGAGTCACACTTCCCCTCTCTGTTATCATGTACTGCTACTATCACATATTCCGAGCAGCGTCTCATCAGGTACAGCGAATTACTGTGGAGACATCGTTCCACTCAGACTCGACTGACAACAATGAACTCGTAGAGATCAAGAAAAACAAGAAGGCAGCCTGGACAGTTGGCATAGTGATTGGGATATTCTTACTCTTGTACACACCAAGCATGATAATATCGGGAATACAACTAGTAACCTCAGATGATTGCTTGAAGATAAAAATCATCCGCGCATGGTTTTGGGGCGGGTTTTTTGCCTACAGTTCATCGTGTTGCAATCCCTGGGTGTACGCCGCAAGAAGTCGTGAGTTCCGGCCAGCGCTTCGACGCATTTCACGAAGAGTGAAATGGATCAGTTCGACTAATCCAGATCCCAAAGACAACGAATCGGACGTGTCCGTGGTAAGAGTGACTGTTCATTCCACTGTGGAGAACGCACCCAGGTTAGACGATCGTCTTCATCAACTGCCTCATACTCTGACAAGATGAATACAACTGCCATAGGAGGCAGGCATAGTTTCCTTTTTTAGAATCAGGAAGCCAAGGAAACAAATTTACAAATAGTCTTGGTTAAAATCTAGAATAAGATTGTTATAAAATTAGTGATAATAAGGGAATAAAACAGCTCTAACACAGCGTGTTTCTAGACAATAATATAATCAACCATTTTACAGGATTATTTTCTAAATGATCATAATGGTTAGGTGATGACTCGTGACACCGAGTGAAAATCATGTTGATGATAATAAATATGACAAAAACTATTTATTTATATCTCTATGATGATAATGACATTGATAATGATAATGTTGACGATGATTATGACATCTAGCCTTTTATTAAAAAGAAAGTTCTAGCTTAAGCAGGAAAACAAGATAAGAAATTAAGAAAAAACAATTTTTGTTAGTCTACGTCTCTCGTTAAACGCCATAAAGCAATTCGACTAAATTGAGTTAGACTGAAGTGTAACGTTGGACTCAGCAATGATAAATCAACTTACTAGATCCATTTCAGGGCGGTTCACAGTGCTGACACTTATATTCCCGATTTCAGCAGTGTTATAAAGTGAATGATAGTACATGACTTCCCCTCAGTGGACGGGACACTAATCTATCACAGGCTAGCTCCCAGCAGAAGCTGGTACTCATTTATATACCGCCGAGTCGACTGGAGCAAGTCGTGAAAGTAGGACTTTAAGATGCTGTTACGGCTACCGTCTTAGACAACCCCTGCTGAAAACCAGAGTTCTTTTTTTCTCATTTTTTTTGTTTACCTTGAATTAAGTTTAACTACTTTTTGTATAAAGGAGTGTGAATCGCGCAAACCGCAGACCCTGGTTGTAAAACTGAACTAATAACAGGACATTTCATATTGATGTTGCACGTACTCCAGAGAACCCAAATCAATGTGTTTTACGTTGTAAATTTATAAGCGACGGTTGTCAGGTGGTCCGCTTGGTGCATGTTCACGTGCAGTTTATTGTCTTCTCTAATTAAGCCTTTTGTTTGCTATGACTTCTCCGTGCGGTAGCCGTTGTGGTTTCTTAAACTCCCTAGTATCTTACCCAAGCGCACAACACAGTGGTTTGGTAGGGGGTTGGAATTCACCACCGTTCAATTGTGAGTCAGACACGTCAGCCACCGTAAAACTGCGCTGTCGACAACAAATGTTAAAACTTCATTAGTGCGGCTAAGATAAACACGGTATACTCAAAGTATAAACGGAAAATGGGCATTCTAATGTATAATAAAATCAACCAAGGGTTGACAAAACAATTTACCGCGCCATAAGGTTGGACGAAAGCTGACATTTGGAGCATTAGCCCTTTGTCGGAGCAATTGAGAAAAACTAAGACAGCGAAGGGGTTATTCCAGATGCTCCAACGAAGGGCTAACGCTCGAAACGTCAACTTTCTTCCAACTTTACAGAGCGGAAAATTCTTTTGTTAACCCTTGGTTGATTTTATTACACGTTTTACTTACCTGCCGACGTAGTCTATTGTTTTTTTAAAACTATTTACTTAATGCATTCTAATGACTGTGTAATACCCAGTTACAGTGCAGTGGCAGCGGGACTCCGTAGCAGTGCACGGTCGGCCACCGACGAAAATGTAAAAGAATAAAGAAAGTTAAATTAAAAACAGCATGAGATCGGAAGAATTGCGACGCATTTTTAGCAGATTGTGTTCCATGCCCGATAATTCGTCTGCTGGCCTGGGTCGTCATTTACAGTATGGCAGGCACACATTAGTTGGTTATTACAGTATGGCCCGAGTATAGGCTACTAGTAACCTCTTGTTCAGAATAGTTTTACAGGACGGTACGGTGAAATTGTTGACATTAATTTAAAATAATATCAGTTTCCAAAGTATTATTATACTTCACATTGTTACGACTTTATAAATTCAATGGACTGGGTTTTATCTTTTATATGCGAATTAAGAAATGGCCGGAAGGTTTTGAGAAAAGATTCCGAGTTCTTATTCGCCGGGTTATCAAGCATTTTAATATATTTTATATCCATTATTCTTGTTTTGAACGATAAGTTTGAAGGGATTGATTGGCTGTGTTGAAGCCTCCCCCCTCCACCCCCTCCACAAGAATAGTTCTACAAGCAATAAAACCGAAATTAATTATTTTTTCAGAAAGTGAATGAAGGGCAAAAGATTATTTTACAGACGCGGGGTAACATTTCGTTCTTATCGCCCCTCCACCCCCACTAGAGCAGTTTGCCTCGTGTTCCCTATTATAGAGTACAGTAGAGTACACTCATTTTTTATAAGAATATACTTTATAAGAAAATTGAGTCTGAAATTGGCCAAATTTTTTGCATGTTTGAAAAAACTTACATTACTGATTTAAAGTATTGTAATTGCACTATAATCCCAAATGGCAAAGCCAACAAAAAATAAACAGAATCAGCCATGTAAGCATGCTGTATTGCATGCTCATGGATAGAATTCATGACCAATCCATGACAATGGCAATGATCCATTACCTTTGAAGCTATTCGATAGTCATTTTAAAAACGGAAATTCCATGTCACCGATATTCCCGAAACTAAGAATATTCGTAAGAATATTGTCAGCCTAAAATCGGCCAAAAAATAAGAATATCCAGCCTCGGTCCGAAAAACAATGTTCTTATAAAAAAAAAAGAGTGTACTGTGCTATACGTGTATATATCAGTTTATAGCCGGACACTCGCAGCTGTATGACAAAGCTTATTCTGTATTTAGAATGCTGAGGCTACATTAAGAAAATATGCAAATCTTGTATTCGCCACAGTCAAAGCGACTACGGACCGATACGCAAAATATATTTTCTATACAAACACCGTCGATATCATAAGCCGCGACTGTGACTTCCGATGGAAAGCTTTTTCCTTAGTTGTGACACAGAACACTTTCCTTTTTGTAAGAACATCGCGCCTGAGAAAACAACACTAATTTATACTAATGCCAACATGTACCCGGGTATTTTCGAAAATGGAAGTTTTTCTCCGTATTTCAAAGCATCTGCTTCCACGCGTAGCGTTCTCAAATCGTATTTGATTAGGTGTGACGTCAACCTATTTGAAAATCTTTGTTTTCACCCGTCCACGCGAATACGCCAAGCTACCGTTTTAAA
>JANSTR010145110.1:0-11517 GCA_025434805.1 Antipathozoanthus remengesaui | reverse complement strand
ATTTTGTTTGTCTTGAAGAGTAGATTCTCAAAATGTTCATTGTTTCATGAAATTCAGAAGTTGACAATTTTCATAAAATTTTATAAATTTACTAAATTGAAAAGTCAGGAGGGAAAGGGTTAAAAAGACTCTAGCCAATGTCAAATGAGCACGAGACTGATGAGGGTTGATGAGAGTTCCAACTTACTCTCGCAAAATACTTCCAATCTGTTTACAAGGAAGCTAGGGAAATAGTAAATGAGAATTTTACAATGCGTGATATATTGTGACTTTAGTACTCACATTGTCAAGAAACACAGCTCCAATTGCACTTTCACAGGGTTCAGCGGCATCGTAAAATGCTCTCAACTGTTCCAGTATTCCTTTGTGGAACACGTAAATCTGTTCTACATTAGAAAAGATGACATTTAGCTGTTCCACACTGAACATATCGGGTCGCTTCCTCGCTTGTCGAAGATAACCCTGCAAAAGATTGGAACCAAATATTATTTAAGAACAATAAAAGCTCAGGACTCATGTGACATTCTAATTTGAACATGTGTGCTATTACTAGAAATCTTTGGGAACAATGTGAATATTGAACATGTAGCCAAGAACATAAGCCTACTGAGGGACTGGAGGGGAGGGGTGGGGCACAGAGTTTGCATTGTCGCCAATGATCTCAAATCTTAACCCTACATTATAACCCCCATCCTGACAATCTTCCAACTTAAAAAGAATTTATACAGATTATAAATTCCATTTTCAGTTTACATGACTTGTAACATTTTTCAATTAACAATTCGGAAAACTTCATTATCACTGAACATGTGTAAAGATGAAGGTCCACTTGACTGTGGTGGAAATCTTGTTTATTTTTTATTGAGTGCAGCCACATTCAGCCCCCAATGCAGCCACCTAGTTTCCTGCTTCAGGGGTTTCATTAAGGTTTGGAGCAGGTGGACATTTAGATTCCGCAACTGGGCAAAGTTTATACAAGGCTTTAGAAATTTTAAAGAGCTATAGTTGCTGAGATACTGAAACCAGTATCAATTAATGCCCGGTCAATTTGCCCAGTGCCTCGCCATTAACGAAACCCCTGCTACTTGCATTGGGGACCTCAGAAAATAAGGCCCCCACCAAGAAGGAAATAAGGCAGCTGCATTGGAGTCTAACCCACATTAATGTTACAAGATTGCATTTGTTTCATACTTCCACAACATCTCTCAGGTTCTTGACGTAATCCTTTTCTGTGTTCAGTATTTCCTCTACCACCTTAGCACGGACATCACTGTTGCTCAATCTTCCAATTGTTGTACCCCTGCGACTCCTGAGGGGTGTGGCAGGTGGAGCTTCTTCACAGGCAAGTATTTGTGATACTCTGATCTACAGTGAAATTAAAATAAAAGTATCACATAAATATTTCAAAAGTTGGAATTGATGGTTAATTAATAGAAGGATAAAGAAATTGGGAACGAACAAAAAGGAAGTACAGTGTTGTCACTCACTGGACTACAAAATGACGCTAACTTTTTTTTCTAAACAGGTGCTAATTTTCAACTGACCTTGTCTGTTCATATGGCAAGTAGAAAAGTGAAAAGCTAAGAAATGGCTATATTCTTGTGGGAAACTTAACGCCAGTAAGAATGACATAGTTAATCAAAACAAAAACTTTCATCCTAAAACAAAATGGGAATTTAGAATTTCACTGACCTATTTATAATTATTATTACAAAATACTGTGACTTTCCAGACCCTTACAAAACTTTTTGCCTTTGAGTTTTCCACCACTCAAGGCAACTATTATAAGGAATCAAATTTAGTCAATTCACTTATGGCCAGACTACATTAACTAAGATATCACTAACTTTAAATAATTATACACTATTTGTACAAGTGGCCTCTGGAATAGAAAAAGTTACTTACAGTAACTTATACAGTGCTTATATATTCTAATTATTATGACTGTGTAAGTTATGAATTCATGCTCCCCATGCACTTACCCTGACAAATGGTGCAGGAAACCATCCTATCCTGTCGCCAACCTGACCCCACCACCAATCAGTGTCTGTCCAACTCAGGATTGTGATGACATCACCAGCACTAAAGCTCAGCTCCTCTGGGTCCATTGTAACATGGTCCCATAGAGCCTCAGCAAATGCTTCTGGAGCATCCATGTACTACAACACATTAATAACCGATCAAACAAAATTGAGCTGGCATGCAATTAGGTCAAATCTAAGAAAAATGGGAAACACACGTCATCAAAGGCCCCTCAGCCAAGATGATGAGGGCATGTGCTAAGGGAAATACCAAAGACAAAAGATAAGATCCCAAAGACCAAAGATAAGATTCTTTGACTCTAAAACATTTTAGGCATTTTGTTCTTTTTTGAAGGAACCAGTTAAGACAAGAATTAATTTAGTTTTTATTGTAAATAGATTTAATTGACCAAAATAATATATGACACAGGATAGTAAATTGCTGGAATTCATTGGTTTTCTTTACCAATGCCCAACATTTACAAACCTGTTATCAGACAAACTTATTTTAAATACAAAGTGTTCATTTCAATTTATGAAGCTTCTTAAAAACTAATGTTTCGCATTTAAGAATTGTGGTTCACAAATTTTGTATTAAGTACTAGATGGAAACATTAAAACTTGAAGTTCTGACAATCTTGCTTCATCCTTATGCATATCTTGCCAATGTGAAGAACTACTGTATTCAAGAGCTATAATTTTAGTATTTAAAATTTCAGTTCGCCTTAGTCTTGTGGGTTGCTTAATAATTAATTTTATTTTGAAAAGAATGGTCTAGACGGTATGGTCAATTGGTATGGGTCAAAGGTGCAGGATGGCTTGATCATATCATTAATCAAGTGGGTTGTCAGATGACAGTAATGTCATATAATATATATGAAGTTACTGAAGCAGATATTATATACTATGTATCATGCCCAGCAATAAAAAATTAACAAGCGGCAGCCATCCTATATTCTGTTTTGGCCCAACTGTATAACATAATTAAACTATACTTGCAATTATTTTAATGTCACAATAAAAAATTCGAATATTTACAAAGTCTTCACGAAATACCATATCTATAACTTTATGATTGATTTAAACAAGAAATAAAGCAGTTCCAAATTCACTGCCACAAGAGTATATTAAATCACACTATTTAATTTCTCTATAATATTTTTAAGCTGAATGCTAATCCAAAGTTTGTACTTTTGAGATCAAGCCATGAGGCTACTGTATTTTAAAATTCACATAATCTCTCCATAAACTGACCAAGTGCACTGTAGGTGAACCATAACATCCAAAGTTTGTACTTTGAAAGTTATTATTTCACATCACTTCTCTCTATAAAACTATAGGTGAATGATATAATCCAAAGTTTGTACTATTGAAGTAGTTTTGTTTATACTGAACAAACTACATATCATGACAGCTCTGTTTTAAATACTAAGCTAGATTAATCACTTAAGCTTGCGACAAAGATTCAGAAGTAAGGTAAGCTATTCTAAGCTTGGTTTCTTCATATATTAATGGAGCCTGCAAGTATGTAGATACATGTATACACCACTTTAGATTCAATGTATATTCAACATTGAGCAATTGTCTTGGCTGCATTACTCCACAAAGATATTATTATGTTTTCCTGAAGTGACAAACGGATGGCCATTGCTTCTGTTCACCATTAATTTAAACTTAAACTCTGCTGTTTTTAAGAATTATTAACCTTCTCTTGGACAACACACTGACAGTTCACTTACCCAATACTTGAGATCCAAAAAAGTCTGTGCAAACCTCTAAACAATTCCAGTTCAACGTTCAATATTCACACTATACTTTGTGTGCTTTTTATAGTCAAAACAATCTCATGCATAAGAAGCAAATATGCATGTAGAACACTGACTCTCATTCTGAATAAACTTCAACTGTCTCCTTACTAAATGTTCCATATTTCATAGTCTTGTTAGTCAAGCATATTATATATATAAGTTTAAAGTTTCCTCTGGCCAAGAAATGGTGACACAAACCACTTTCTTGAACTGTGCATTCTTTATAGAAAAGAGCAACACAAAATTAGTCAATGTGTACAAAAGGCTTTTATTTTGTAAACAGAACAAAAAAGCTTTTTGCATAAAAACAATAACCAATTTGAAATGAACCTTATGAAAGGTATTAAACAGAATTCTTGTAATTGTTGGCTAATGAATCTTTAATTTCATTAGTCAGAAAAAAGTATAATATCCAAACTAAATTACAACGAAAGAAGCCAAACATTCTATAGGCACAGAAGATTTTGCCACAAAAATTTCTTTAAATATAAATCAAAAGAATGTTCTGTATATCAAAAGAATATTATTTTAACTCAACTCGATAAAGTAGAAACATTCAAAAACAGACCTGAATTGACTGTCTACAAGTATATGAAGTTTACAGATTGTAGAGATTTTAAATGTTGTGTCATTAATTGAATCAACACTTGCACTTGTACACACAATGTTCAAGAAGAGATAAATTCAGATGTATTAAACCTCGATGTTTTGATGCCTAAATTTCTATGACATTCATAAAGTAAATGTGAGTGTTTTTGTTTCATGAATAATAAGAAATTAACTTTAAAAGGTTGTTGATTGTAATCTGGTCTTTAATGAACCAACTCCTCCCATCTTCGCCCACCCCCACTTCTCCATGACGGATAATTAGAAAATTTGGCCTGTTGACATTAAAAATAATTAATTTCAATTGATAGCTTTAAAAATAGTTTCAGATGCCTCAAGGCTGTAAAACCATCAGGTGTGGGCTTATAGAAATTCTAATGTTGCATAACTTATTTCTTCAGGCAGGACTTTGAACATTTGAAGTATGTGTTCCAGTTTTTAAAAAATGAAATAACTTTATATAAAACATCCCAAATGGGGTACAGCTGGTCAGGTCTGATTCAAAAATACAGAAAAATGTATGTGAACTGTGGTATTTTCTGTGTACTTTTCAATATTTTATGCTACATCATGGATTTATGAACACCTTTTAACCTATTTCATTGATAAATTGTTTTAATTTCTTTTCTTACAAAATCAGAAAAGGCAAAAAAAGAAGCACATATTTAACTCTTTTTCAAAGTTCCCAAATTTCAAAAAAATCTGAAACTCAAGTTTCTACCTTTTAAGTACAGAAAAATGAATGGTCACATTATAGGGTTTGATGAACAACTGTTTCAAAAGTTGAGATATCCATGAAGAAATCTGAACCAATGTGTGCGCATGGTTGGCTCAGTTGGTTAGATCTGTGACTGCCAATCCAAGGTCCCAGGTTCAATCCCCAGCCTTGCCGAGGGTTGAATAATTATTTCGGGACCTTCTTTCGCCACACCGTCCGTGGACAGTAACGTTAAGATATTGATCTAGTCTCTCGAAGCTCTATCAGGGGACTTAAAAGAACCCACATACTTGTCGATAGGAGTAGGCTAATGTCAGGTATTGTAGTCTGTTAACTTGAGGGCACAACTTAATGTCTCAGACAGAAAATAATTGTAAACCACTTATAAACAGCAGTCTGGCTAAGACCCTTACCCACTGAAACATATATCTGTTATAAACAAGTGCTGAAAAGCCCCGTGGGGTGCACTTGATATATATGCATATGTATGTATGTAATATGTATGTAATTTCCTGATTCTATCTTTCAAGATGGGCAAAATTAATGGTCGCATTAAAGGGTTTCAACAACTGGTTCAAGAGTTGAGATGATTTAAGTGAAATTGGATTTAGCTGATAAGAATTAATTAAGACCCTAAATAGTGTTTAATTGTTGTTAATTATTATAATCTGATCTCACAACTGATATAATTATAAACAATAAATAAATCATACATTGAAAACAAAGGACTCACCTCGTCATCATCCAACTCTTCAATGTCACTCTCATCAGTCAGTGGCAGATTTTGGTCAACAGAAAATCCCTTTGACAGGATCCATTGCTTTTCACCCTCAGGTACAGAAAAGGTTGACAAGCTTGGACCACCATAAATTTGCCCTGGAACACTTACTGACCGTCCAAAGGTGACAGCATGGTGGGTGTCAGCGCTCACTTCAGAGCTTATAGAAATTGTGCTGCCAACATCACTCTCAGTTACTGCTGATGCTAGTGACAAATTTGATACACAATTTGGCAACTTGAAGTTTGGGTTTGGTGGGTCATCAGTAGGTACTAGATGCTGCTGCTTCAGAAGTTGCATGTCATGTGCAGTACTGCATGAAGCCGTGCTTATTGAATGCCTCTTTCCCATGCCCGACTGTGGAAGAAAGCTAATATCACCACAAGGCATGGACAGCCGTCCCCTGCGTCTTGTGAGTTTGATCTTCCTACCACCAGTTGTGATTGGTGCAAGTTGCCCTAAGCTCTTACGGGGTGTGACTTGTGGTGGTGGACTGGAGGGGAATGACTGCCCTGCCTCGTCAAGCTTGGTACATGAACTTGATCGATATTGTTTTGACATAAGTTCTCGTAAAACTGGGGAGATTCTGCAGGGTGTGTGTGCACTGCTTGCTCTTCTTCTGTCATTGTCTGACTCTGGTGATGATGACAAAGGAGTTGTAACAGGGCTTTCAATAGGACTGCCATTCTCTGAACCCACATCTTGAGAGTTTGATAAAGTGTGCTCTTTGATGGAGCCTTGTGAATGGAGTATTGGCAATGACTTACTCAAGTGAGCCTCATGTTGGGAGAAAGCTGGTGATAAATACCTAGGCAAGGGCCTCTTGATTGCCACAGGATTGGTACTCAAGGATTTAATCTTGTGACAGATTGGGCAAATACTATGTTGGACTCCATGCCAGTCACCATGTTCAGTGACCACAGATGATGTGGTTTCTGGTTTGGAATCCACAGATAATTGTTGTGCATGGTTGTTTTGAGTTAGTGATTGAAATTCAAATGAGCTGATACCTGATATGTGAATTTCTGGGCTCCTTAATGACCCTGATGAACTTTCACTCGACTTTGTATTTTCAGGAACACAATTCTGACCAACAACACCATTAAATTGGTGACAGCTCTTTAGATCTAAGTTTAATGTCATCTTTCTATCTCGCGTTATATGGTGGCAAGAACTGTTTACAAAATTATCTGGCTTAATCTCGCCCTTCTGACACATATCCACACTGTCAAATGATGCCTTTGGATTTGATTTCACAACACCATTAGCGACATTAACAGCGTGAAATGTCTTATCACCACCTTCTGTGCTTGAAAAAATATTTGTCTTTCTCATAAAATCAATATCATTAGACACGTGAAAAGCTGTAACGGCGTTTTTTCTTTCAGGACGCGGTTTGATTAAATTATTTAGCGCACTTTTGTTAGGGTCCTTACAGCACGCCGAAATTTCACTGTTTGTTTCACACTTGCTGCATTTTTTGACCCTCTCTTTTTCAGATGTTTTGTTCTCTGACAGATTATTATCTCCATAACACTTAACATTCTTTTGGACTTCGGCGTCATCGTCGAGTGGACTTTGCAGTAGGGTGGCGTCCGTTTCTTCGATTCGACGAAACAATGAACTATTTTTTCCACTAAAATCTTTTTTAGAATTTTCACTGGACGTCGACAAACATTTTTCAGCGGGCAAATCGTGCTCCGCATTAATATCATAGCTGCCATGATTGTTTCCCATGCTGAACAATTTCGGCTCGGATTCACTATCAAAACATTTTTTCGCACCTTGTCCTTTGTTTGGTTTTATGATTTGCTCATATGATTCCTTCCGATCCGCGTCAAATTCTCGTTGATCGCTGGTTAAATAATTCGATGTCGTGATTTCACCACCAGCATTAGCAGTTTGTCCATTTTGGTCTGTTTGCGACAAATGACACTTACAAAACTCTTGAGATCTTGAAACTGTGGATAAGTTTGATTGTTCATGCAAATTTGGGTTGCATATTTGATCATGATTTCTGTGCCCAAGAATATCAACTTCTTTATCTGTTTCCCAATCAAGCAAGTAGGCTGGAGTACCATTTTTGGCCTTTGGACTGTCACTACCATCATGTGAACACATCTTATCTGGATAATCTTCATTAAATAGATTTGACCTTGACGTCGGTGAGATACTTCCATCATCATTATAAAAATCTACACAAATATAAGGTGAGCTTGATCGATGAGATTCACCAAACATTTCCATACTTCTTGTGTTTTCAACCCGGGAAAATCCACTTTCAAAATGCTGTTCCGTCTGAACGCTCACATCGTCAAGCGAAAAGGAACGATTTACACTTTGCGGAAAGATCAATGCCGCTCTGGACCGTTTTAAAGACCTATATTTGTCTCTAGTCCCAGGTATGTAATCACTAAAATCCCAAGGGTATAACTCTTCTTCTGAACCTGTAAGATACAATTCATCTAACGATGAGATTGAACCGAGATAGGGGTCTCTTTTCGAAAGGAATCCCAAATCGGAACTTTTCACTGTTGACAGAGAACTTGTGGCTGTATTCAACTTTAGCGGAATAACGGCTTCAATGTGATTACTTTCTTCCCTTTTCGACGATTGTGATTTCTTAAAGAAGTTTCCAATAACGTTAAGACTTTTAGGTTTCCAAAGTTTTGAAAATGAAGCTGAAGGACTTTCTCTTTTCTTTTTGTTTTCGCAGCTCCACTCCCTCGCAATCGCCTGCGACTGCCCACTTTCCGACTGCTGACCAGACGTTTGTTCCACTGAAAACATTTTTGTTCGTGTTAGCTTTTTGTTGACTTTGTTATTTTTTCTCAGTTTATATCGCTCACATTTCCGATTCTCCACCGCAAACCCATTAACAAGTGTCTGTTTCACAAAAGATGTTTTTCTACAACTCGTTTTCCCACGAGTTGTATTTATATCACAACGTGTCAACTGCGTCGGAATTTCAACAAGCGACTTTTTCTTATTTGCAGGAAATTTACTTGAACTTTTTGAATGAAGACTGGAACAGTTTTTCTCGTTTGAAGGTTGTCGCCAACTTTGTCTCTCCAAGTTATCGTTGCGATCTTTCTTGAAGCGAAATGGCTGTTGGAAAGTATCTTGAATGGACTGGAAGCGTGACCTCCATCCAGACTTTTGGCGGTTCGACTTCGAGCAGTGTAAACTATTTGAGCTGTCACTGCCACTATTAAAGTTTCCATTTTTGGGTTCATAATAAAATCCCTCGCGGCTTTTCAATGTCAATGATGCATGACTTTTTTCTGCTCCCTTCTTATTTTGTTTTTGTCTTGAAAAGTTATGTTTAGATTCATTTTGTCTGGAAAATAATGAAACCAAAGATGTCTTGTGTGACTTTGTGCAAGTTCGTTTGTTGTCATGAAATGATTCTATTGGATTCATGTCACCATATGAGCCAGCGTGAGATATTGAAAGTTCAATGGGACATTTTTCTACATCTACTTTTGCATTGTCCCTCTCCATGCTCAAATGAATGTAAAAATATCTGTCCTTTCATCACGAAAGTCAGTAGAAGCCCAGTTGAACAACAATCAGTCAATACCTCTCCGTAAACGACTAACTTGCAGTGTAATATTCCAGTATTTCATTGGGGGATCCGAGATAATCCACATTGACAATTTCTCTGCCAAAAAAAATAAAACTTAAAATCAGTTATCCCTGCTTTCAAATATGGCTAGGATTAAGGACTTCAAGAGCTTTCCTGCACAAACCGAAGAAAAGCCACTTAGGCCATTAAGAGCTCAAGAACTGTCATAATTTGCATGTTGAAAAACTTAAAACAACAAACGATTTTAGCTAATTTCGAGAAGAACAATACAAGGACTTGTTCCGATTGGTTGAGCATTAGTGTAAACAACAAAACTCTCACAAAGCCCTTTTCACTCGGAATAAAATCGCTTTAGCAAACAAAGAACTGCTTAATCAGCTCTTGTAAATAATAGCTTGATAAAGAGCTATGGAAGACCCTCAACGGCGTGTTTGCGTTGCTACCACTAGAAAAAAAATATGAACCACTTTTTTACTTCATTTTTTCGTTCTCTTTGTCCTCAAACCTTAGCAAAAAACGCACATTCAAAATACAAAACATTGAACGCTTTTGTCTCCCACAGAGCTGTTAATGATACGTTTCCGATATCACCTTTGTTTTTGTGCAAAAACACCAATTTTAAACAAGAAATTCTACTTCGGAACGGCGCGTAAAAGAATGGCCGCTCTCGTGGTCTTAAAGCTACACGACTCACGAGGTAAAATGATGTATGACCCCTTATCTAGGCCTAAATAAAGCTAAAACGCTGGCCGGCTGGGCATATTTTCTCTTAAATTTAATTAAAATCGGCGTCTCAACTGAACTGCTGGTCTTTATTTTGAATAACAGTACACATTACGTTTAACGAGACAAAACATAATAAAACCTCAAAATTGGATTAGAAAGCTCGATTGCGATAATCGCTTTGTCTCGTACACGTTAAATTAATAGCGATTAGTACATTGAGATCATAAACTGAACATAAACTGAACATACAGTTTCATCCAAAGACAGGAGGCCGAACAGGAGAATATTTTAAACTACTGAAGTAACGGGTGCTATTGCAAAGTAGGACCATCGATAACGAATATATGTAATATTAGATTCTAGATATGTATTAAAATAGTTCTGTTTGTACCAAGAGTATACTATTATCTGTATTATGAAATAATAGCTGCCTCACAACAATCCCGTCTCCCTGTTGTCTACTTTGGGTTTAGTGAGTTCCAAAAAACAAAACAAACCGGTATTTCACTTTTTCTTACAGTTACAGTTATAATTATGCCGTGTTCAATCTAAAGACATCAAAATCACAGAATACGTTCTGATCGAATGTAAAGTGCTCAAATCTCAGTCTCAAGTAAATGATAAACTAACTTACTAAGTCAACCTTGATTTTTTAAAACTAAATTATATTGTTTGATGACCCTTTTTGGTTGCTATGGTAACATATATAGAATTTTCAGGGTGACCATAATATTCGTATTTAAAATAATTATAAGACCATATCTAAAATCAAACTCGGCGAAACACGACAAATTTCGTTGTTCGTGCTACCAAACAATACTGATGACTTTTCACAACTCAGAGTGATACCTGTTAAATGTCAGTCGGCACTCCTTTTCACAGCTGCTGTCGCCAGTATAGCCTCTCCGCGCGAGAAGGAAATAAGGCGGCTGCATTGGAGGCTATCGCCAGTACGATCAATATTCAATTTTAAAAGTAGCATTTTATGACACTTGTATAAACTACAGTCTTCAGTAAATAATTTAATAAATGACATTTTCACAAGTTACATCTGTACGCCAGTGAAAGAAATCTACTACAGAATAAGTGTTTTAAAGAGATACAAATTCAATACAAAACGAATGGCAGACAGCAATTCTCTTCCAGGTTAAATACAGGGACCGCGGAGCAGGGGGGCGGGGGGGGGGGGGGGCGGGGCCCGCCCCCCGGCAAACGCCGTCCCCCCTCTGTTTCCCCGAAACTATACATGATATGAATATGAGACTTACACC
>JANSTR010145099.1:0-11517 GCA_025434805.1 Antipathozoanthus remengesaui | reverse complement strand
GTTATTTATTACAAGCTCATTTTTTAGTGGGGGCGTTTATTGTAGGGGCGTTTATTTGAGAAGGAGTTATTTGGGGGCGTTTATTAGGAGAGCGTTTCTCAAATTCAGATAGTCTGAATTTTTCCATCCATCGTTCTTTTAGAGGGGGCGTTTATTAGAGGGGCGTTTATTTGAGAGGGCATTATTTGGGGGCGTTTATTAGGGAGAGCGTTTCTCGAATTTAGATAGTCTGAATTTTGCCGTCCATCGTCCAGGTTTTAGTACATGCCTAATTCAACCGGTACGGTGACTGCGAACTTCTACTTAATTTGTGTGTTGATAGAGCAAGCAAATCATACAGAAAGTAATGTACTGTTGTCAAAATCACAAAAGGAGGATTGACTGTCAGTAAATGAAACAAAGTAGCTACATTACACTTTTCACAGCTTCCCGCGTCCAATTAAGCTTCAGACCGCCGAATTCCAAAGGATCTAACAATTCCTCCCAAGTATCTTTCTAGGGCGGGGAACTTTGCCAGCTCGGGGCTAGTAAACCAAAGTTCTAAACTTTCGTCCCAGCTGCGTCTTGATTTCTTACAAAACTGTATTTCCTGGCACGTTGTCGACAACAATTCTTGTGTTCGCGCAAAAAGATCGCTCGGAAGCTGCTGTTTCATGAAGTCTTATGCAACCCGAGTATTGTAGTTTAGCAAACCTTACCAAATGATCGTGGCAAAGTGTACTTAAAATATTTATCAAGACAGAAGCTGTCAGAGTACAAAAGGTTTTGTTGCCTCGCAATATTTCGAAGCATACAGTACAGAGGCTCTCCGTCCGCGTATTTGGTTTGGTATACACGAACCCAAGTCAACCCATATACAAAACTATTGTATTTTACAAAGAAATGTCAATAATTTTTCCCTTGTTCTTTGTGTTTTGATTGACAATACTTCCAAGACTATTTCGACGGGGACTACTTTACAAGTTGTATTTTTGTTTTTGATCGCCATTTCGGAGCAACGGAAAAGCTCGCATGTACTCTCTACTTGTGCTTTTCTGAAAAGGGAAAATGAGGTGATTTGATAGCACTTAGCTAGCTACGGAAGATAAAGCCGACTTGACCAGCAGCCAAGGTTAAAGCACTGGAAACTGATTCGATAAGCGCTAGGAAGTGGCTGCTTTCGGAGGCTCAGGTCTGAGCACGCCGAATAGTTCTCATTGCCGAGTATTTCAAACCACAGCGAATTTTCGTCTAACAAGCAACGAAGGCAGCTCTATTAATTTTTGACAGTCTCAAGGTTTCCTTTATTTTTTAGACAGCCAATGTTCAAAGTTAAATGACTAGTTAGCAGTCTAAGGTTTCTGTAGAATATGTATAAATCAATTTTGATTAGTTTACTTTACATTTCTCATAAATCGGGCTTTCTGCTAGTGAAAACTGATTTATCTAGTCAGCATTTTCTTAGTCTGCATTTTCTTCGGCCTCATTTTCTCCATCCTCATTTTCTCTGTCCACATTTTCTCTGTCTGCATTTTCTCCGTCCGCATTTTCTCCATCCTCCGTCCGCATCCTCCTTTTACACACTCCCGATTTTCTTTCGAAATTTCTTGGTAATTGCGTGTTTTTCTACTCTTCCACTCTCTTTCCTAGGTGACCATCTTTGCAGACCCAATGTGCGATGTCCTGGACTCTTTGACCAATCCTCTCAATCACTCGCATATTCCAATCTCAGGTAAGATACACGGAACATTTTCAAGTAAGGATCTGTTGCCTTAATAAATCTAAACCTAACATATCGGTTACACATGATCCAAGGCATAGTTGACAGCCCTGTCTCATGTACTCAGTGAGACAAAGGTGAATAACTAGCGTCACTTCCACACCACTAACACCTCTTGCTAAAACATTTCTAGTGAGCATCTCGGTCAAGAATCAAAAGGTGTAGTATTTTCGATTTTTTCACAAGTAGTACAATTCTCACAAAAATTCTCCCAAGTCAGCTTCAGTAGAACATTCTCTCGCCTTCACATAGTGTGCTTTTTAAGAAGCCTTATACTCTGGATATTGCATTTGCACCTGCTGTCGTTATTCAGTTCCATCGTGGAACTTGACCATACATTTTGATCAGTGCATAAAATGGTATTGAAATTGTAATAGATGTGTAATGTGTTTCTACCGGCGCTGAAGTCCACAATGTCATGGCTACGCTCTTGTTAATTTATACCACGCCATTTAGGCATTGACAACGCTTGTAATTAATATCATGGTTTAATATATATGCCGTAAGTTAATTTTTTCTGACTTTAGCTGTTATCTTTGCCGGATATCCATGCCTTGAATGGCAGATTTTGTCGCAAAGCTGCTGTGAACCTGTTTCGCTTCCCCAGCATTCTATGTGTCATTTGTGGTGACCCCCCTGTGCTCTAACGCATCCGAGCTTGTCTCTTCACTCCCCCAGCATTCTATGTGTCATTTGTGGTGACCCCCCTATGCTCTAACGCATCGGAGCTTGTCTCTTCACTTCTGTTTGCTGCCAAGAAAAAGAAGGAAAATGTTTCCATGACCTTTTCTCAGGTGGGTACTGTACTCCTGTCGTATGGCCAATGAATTATTATGCAACAGATTCTACAGAAAAATTGAAAGGATCTGCAGTAACCAGAATACCTTGCGGCTCGAGCCCGCTTTTGTCCTGTTAGGAATAGTGGCGTTTCTCTTGATATCGAAATCGTTAAAAATGTGTGTGAACCAACCTCGTTCCCAGACTTTTCCCTCTCCCGAGAGAAAGACTTTGGTTTTGGTCTAGTCACCTGGCACAACCTGGGTGGTAACAAAATATAATAAACGTGATTAGCCTGGTGGAGTGGGAGTGTTTTCATCAGAACAAACACATAGGTACATTGGTTTTATTTGTTTAACCACCCAGAATCTGGGTGCCACGTGACCAGACCCAACCAGCGTCTTTATCTCGGGAGAGAGAAGAGCCTGGGAACGAGGTCCACTATATGTGAAACTGCTGCTCTGTACCATGATTTCAATTCGCTATTCAGATCAGTTCCTATATATGTTTTATTCAGTCTTACAACAACAGATTTTTGTTCCACATATTTGTACGGAACGTTGATAAGAAAAAGTGCGTTTTAATACACATGATGCAGTGGTTAATGCCCCCCCTGAAACTACTGAATAGATATGTTTGGATAGATATGTTTTGGTTAAAAAAGGGGGGGCGGTGCATACCAAAATCACGTTTTCACTCATTATCCTCAAGTAAATCCAAATTACAATTCAATTCTCTTCGTTTAAACCGCTTTCATAGCCATTTGTTGTTGTGTCGTTTTATTGGTTTCACAAACCATTTCACTTTGCTGCCCTTGCTACACTGGCTTGTCGTAATGTCTCTCAAACAGATTGAGAAGATAGAATTTCTCGTTAGCAAGTATACTTGTCTCTGTTGTTGTCAATGTCGCTTGGTCTAAGACTCCGATGTTTTGCAACAGCTGTACGGCGCAGGAACAATGAACAACACCCTCTGCCTTGGGATCTTTGCCGCCCTTGTTTACTTCCGTGAGCTGAAGTGGTATTACTCGGCAGGTGAGTGGATACTCTGTATTTTACCATATTCTACCATCCATACATATTAAATAAACAATCAAGAGCTCGTCACTGTATTAAACATTTTATGTCCAAAATAATCGCACTTTAGCACTACTTAGTACAATCTGATGTATTTTAAATAGTTTTGAAAGATAATCTTACATACTTCATAATAGAAACACATCTAAGGTTTTTTAATCCTTAGAATGCAATAGGTAAGTCAGTTTTCGATGTACACGATCATACCAATGTGTTACTGTACGGAATTGCAAAGTGATCCTATGACCACTGAAAAAATACAGGCCCCGCATCCCCCCCCCCCCCCAACACACACACACACAGACACACACTGTTCTTTCCTCGAACAGACTGTGTTCATTTCTGAACCAGTCAAGGCGACATTACTTACGATGTACGATGTACGAGTTGCCACGTTTGTGTTGGAAGGACTATTGTCCGCCCCTGCTGAATTGCTTCAACTTTTCCGGAAGCCACTATTTTTATCGTAGGGATGCTAACCTGGTAAACCAATAGATACCAGTTGGAATAATCTGTCAATTGAATAGCTTGGAAAACTCCCACTACTAACGGATGACACCTATTTTGACGGAATAGAGTATTGAATGTTTACGTAAGATCTCGACTGGTTAATTATGCCTTTGTTACCGTGTTCCTTTCAGAGGTGTTCGTGATCCTGTTCGTGCAGTGGCTTGTAGGTATCATCGCCTTTCGCCTCACTTACAAGGTTGGTTCATTCAAATGTGATGTGGTTTTGTTTTGCACGTAATGTATATACCTATCATTACTCTTCAACAGAGGGTTTGTATTTCACTGACATTCTACTTTTGTCCCTCTGCCTTCTCTCCAGGACTGGTTATAAAACCTAGTGAGTTCTTTATTTTATGTCTTTTGTTCGTTGGCCGTGATCGTGCACAAATTACATTTGGCTTTAGAATGCGATTGACCAACTATCCAATAGAAATATTTGTATTCACATGTTAAACGAAGCGGTGTGCACAGTCGTGATTCATTCAGCCCGAAACAAAGAAGAATTATAAACTTATGAAGTTTGCCGAGCTTCTTAACCAGTCAGTACTAACAACTGTAGTCTGAATGTAGAATAAATGAACTAAGGGTTGATAAAGCAATGTTGTCCTAATAACGTTGTCAGTATTTATTCTGTCGTTATAACATTGTCAGTACTTTAATATACTGCCGTTATAACATTGTCAGGACTTATCCTATTGTAATAACATTGTCAGTACTTATTCCGTCATTATAATATTGTCGGTACTTACATGTCGTTACAAACATTGTCAGTACTTATCCTGGCATTTTTACATTGTCAGTACATATCCTGTTGTTATAACATTGTCAGTATGATGATGTCATTATGATGTTCGTACTTATCTGTTGTTATAACATTGTCAGTACTTTTCTTGGCGTTATAACATTGTCAGCACTCATCTTGGCGATATACTATTGTCAGTACCTATCCTGTCGTTATAACATCAGTACTTATCCTGTTGTTTTAATGTTATCAGTACTTATTCAGACGTTATAACATTATCATTACTTTTTCAGTCGTTATAACATTATCATTACTAATTCAGTCGTTATAACTTTATCAGTACTTATTCTGTTGTTATAACATTATCAGTACTTATCCTGGCGTTTTGTCAATACCTATCCCGGCTGCCGCTGGCGTTATAATATTGTCAGTACTTATCCAGCCATTAACATTGTCGGTACTTATCCAGTCTTTATAACATAATTAGTTATTATCCTGTTGTTATAACACTGTCACTACTTATCTTGTCGTTATAACGTATCAGGTATGGATGTCCGCAATGGTAGGCGCCTTGTACATTGTATCCATTGGCTTGGTCGCCCTGTTGGAAAGTAAACTTGTCGGGTGGAAGTGAACAAAGCAATTGGCTGCAGTACTACTGTGTTGCCGCTGGAATTGATGAATTAATTTAGGAATTGAGAATTAACCAAAATTGGTGGGGAATGTATTACCGTGTAAGGAGAAAATTTGCGGAAATACATCTTTTAATTTTGTCGAATTTTTAGGCAAACCACAAAAATAAATCGCCTCAAAACAAAAGTTGACTAAGGGAGCAGTCAATATTAATGGCCGGGTTGGGGCTGAAGAGAAAATGGTTGGGTAAAAGACAGTTTGAGGGTACTTCAGGTTGGGTAAAAGGAAATTTTTACTTAGAAATTGTTGGGTAAAGGAAAAAACATCAAAATCGGATGTGTCAGATTTAATGATTTATTAGCTGGCGTTGAAGTAAAGTTGTAGTAGTGAAACTCGTAATTTCTGTCTTTTTAAAAGTAAATGAACACTGTAGATTAAGCGTTTGTGTATGAAACTGCTGTTTGTATTCTCCGATGAATTTGCCCTTTTGGGAGCTAGTAATCAAATCATAAGGTTATTCGGAAATTTTTGTACAGTAGTTTAGTTGGGTAAGAATACAATATTCCTTGAAAATGGTTTGGTAGAAACAATTATCAGCAATAGATGGTTGGGTAAAATATTTTTAAGGATCAAATATAATTTCTCGTCAGCCCCAACCCCGGTCATAAATAATGACTGTCCCCAAAAGATATTGAAATACACGCAACTACTTCAAAGGAATCATACAATAAAGCTTTGCTTGTTCAGACATAGTTAACATAATAAACCCGTTCAGCACTGTCAATTTCATAAACATAAAATTTCTTCAATCGCAAATATTAATTCCCGCATGTTTTTTCTAATACGGTAATCACGTAACATCAATAGCTGCTGGAAAACTTAACGTTGGAAGGCAATATCGTAGAAGTGTTCTGGTAACTAGAAATGTTTCGTCTTGTAATCGGCGTCGTTAGCATGGCATTTTGTAGTGAGCTGGGCGTGAGTTTGAGAAGCTCTGAGTTATACACGTTGGTTGTCTAATAATAATAAATTAACTTAATTTTTAAAAACATTGTTTGCACATTATTGTCGTTGACATTGTACCGGCAAAGCAGCTGCTTTGTACATTGCAACGAAGTTGTCCGTGTTAACATGGTCAGAAAAGACGTATTTATTTGTTGTGATTGTAGCGGACTCTAAACTAAGTGGGAGGAGTAGCTTTGCGTTTGAGAAAGTTCATTTATTTCGAATGAGCGTTTACAGTTTGATCGATCATTATCGTTGATTACACATTGACAACTGTTGGAAATACCACCATTATCCAAAAATAGGCCCATGGGGCGATATGATCCATGTGAGACAAGACACTGAAACCTATCAACATGGGTACTACTGGATGGTTTAACTGTACTTTAGTTACGTAAAATTGGAACGTGAAAAATCTAAACACGAGTAGTCCAGAAAGGTCATTTTGATTAAATCTTGTGCCATCTTTGACGGACCTTTCTGATAGTTAAAGACATGGATGTTGGATCAGGCAATTGTACGGAATTGATGTTAAAAAGTAGCTGTTTTGCCGTATGGGTCAACTGTGTGCTGCCCCGCCTTTGTGTGTCTGGAAACATATTTTTTTCAGCAAGACTGGGTCACGCTTTCACATAATTTTCTAACAATAAGTATTGTAATCGTAAGTTACTGGTATTGTTGATTGTTTAGCTGTTCGACACCTTTGTTAGTAACTTTCTTGATTTCTGAGGATGTAAAATGTTAGAAGTCATTAATAAACAAGAACCCATACATACATGGGACACCAGATATATCTCAAGCTTTTTGGGAGAAATTGGTTAATTTAATCAGATATTTTTGTACTGAAATTCTTTGAGGTCAAAAAGTCGTACATGCAAGTCGCAAAGCGATGTCCAGTTATTCGAATAGAAACTTGATCAAAGCAATGTACTTTAGCTATCGATGGGTACCGTCAAGTACTTCTCGTTAGTAGGTCTGCTAGCCCCCATAAGTTATATAACACTATGAAATGTAAAATCACAAACCACACATGAGAAATAAAGGACCTCATCTACTTCATGTTTACCCAGTCTTTTTCATTTGTAAATTCACTTCACGGAAAAATGGGAACGCCCCCTTCTCCCCTCTCCCTTTCCGCAATGGCCAACGCGTGTGATTTTTGGTGCTTTAGCGCCTTGCACGAAAAAACATAGACCCTATTCATAAATGGCGGCTGTGTTAGTATTCTTTCGTCTCTTATAGGCTAATTTAAATGTTGACAAAGGAGTACTAGAATAGCCGCCATTTATGAATACGGTCTATCACTCTTAGTTTTTGCAACCAACAGTTCACTACGTTCAGTCAATTTGCGTATTATTCAGCTAGCTGTCGAGTGAATAATTAACTGGCGATGTTTTCATCGCAGAGAGAACTCTGGTATGTTTCGAATAAGGGGTATATCCAGTGTTTTACCTTGTGTTCTGCTTTTAGGCCGCGCGGTCTGCATTTTCTGGGTCTGGTACGACCAGCTTGTTAGTATACTCGAGCCGAAAGGTTTGCCTTCCTTCTCTTTCTCATGTCGAGCTCTTTGAAGAATGTGCAAGCCCATAGCTTGTTTCAGTCGGACCTCGGAGATTGAAATGACAGAGGACATGGCCGACATACAGGTCACGATCACTCCAAAGAAGAACCGAATTTACTGCTCTCACCACAATCGGCCACATGTTCCTTTGCCTTTGGTCGCGTTGACCTTGGGTTTGTCAAAACTATTTTAAAATTTACAGAAGAGAAAACGTGACAATGGTTCGAGTTGGACCATAATATGACCTCTTGTTGAAAGGACAGCTGAATATATTATATTGGGCATACAGTATTCAATCGATCCGCCACGCAAAGCAGAATTTGCATGATGAGTGCAAGAATCTCGCGTCACGCAATGTTACCACGCGTGTTGAGTACTTCATGACTCCTTCGGCGGGTAGGTAACGTTACGTTATAACGTATATCAACCGTTGGTTGACGAAGGGTTTACGCTCGAAACGTCTGCTTTCTTCTGACCTTACGGCGCGGAAAATTTTTTTCGTCAACTCTTGGTTGATTTTATTATATGTGTCGTACTTAGCTGTCTGGTGAATTTTATCAAAGCCATTCTTAGTCTGTTTCAAGAAATCTCGGAGAGTTTTTCGGCAAAGCCTGCTTCGAAGCCCTCGCTTCCCTTTAGAACCGGAGGTACTAGGTCCTCTCTCGACCTTCGAAAATATTAGCACGCTAGAGTCTTGTGCACAATACCGTGCTCATGCATAATTGTTAGACCAAAATCTGCATAAAGTTATGAAGTTTGCGTTGTCGCCCTTTGCCTTTGGGTCAACGTAATACATGTATGCCTACATTTTAGGCGATAAACTTATAAGAAATTGAGAAAATTGAGTAAGTAAATTACTTGAGAGAACTCCCAAACAACAAAAATATCACCTCGAACCTCGGCCAAAGAAAGTATAAGGACACAAACAACAGAGGCGAAGAAAATTCATTTGTGCTTTGAATAATTTTTACGATATTTATTTGAAATGGCTTCTTCTCAGCTTGGGCTGCCTGTGCGTACTACATAACCATTCAGGTTGGTAGCCTGTGGAAAGACCATTAAACTTGGGAACGAGGTTTAGTAAACCAAGATGGCGGTCTGGAAGAATGGACAACTTTCAGACAGTGAGAAAGTCGAGGAAAGGACGACGCCGTCGCTCATCAAGAGAGAATAAGTGCGGTAACGACTTCTGTGCCATTTCTTCAGAAAGTTTAAAATCAACCGACTTCCAAAATGTTCAAGCTCTGATAGACAAAATTGAAAACTGCAGGTAATTAAAGTTTAAACCTTTCCTGGTGTACAAGTACCTGGACAAACACAGCTATAATTTTCAATAGATGGTGACTTTTTGAAAGCGTAAAATGCAACCTCGAAAGGTAATACAGAACCCGAAGACACAATTTGTGGGAGCTTTAATTACATTACATAGAATATAAATTGAAGTGTATGTGTATTAAACTCTTTTTGAAATTCAAGCTTTCAACTACAAACTGTAGCCTTGTTGTTCGCGCGTAGACTACTAAGGCCCCGATCACACTAATGCGTTTTCAAAACGCTCCGTTTTCACTTTCTCGAAAATGAAGCAAAGGCTTCGCGCCCACACTAGCGTTTTCGTATCGTCTAAACACAATGTAGACGACAGCGAGACAGGATTGGTGCAAGGTAGTCTTTATTACAAACTAGTACACCTTTGCTACCAGAGTGCAGGTATACTCGTGACTGTCTTGCAACATATCCTTACACGTGTTTAGACTTACGTTGATTTAAGAGATCAATGTCCACTTTCGCCTGACCACACTACAACACTGGATTGTATCGAAAAGGGTGCAAAACAAGCACGAGCAGCAGATTTTCGTTACTAGTTTCTCCAACGAAGGTAGACTGCAAGCAGCCTCTTTCTGTTCCTCAGAATCCGTTGAGCGAAATGAAATTGAGCGATAAAAAGCTACTCGAGAGAGTTACTCAGCGGATGACTGCAGGCCACAAGAATTGTGGGCACAGGTGTAGTAGGAAAGAAAGAGACTGCAGTGGTTCCTTTAAAAAAAGTTTCACTGGCATGCTGGTGACTAGAAATTCCTATTGGCTGGTTTGATAATGGAGCGACGTCACCTGTCTCCTCGAGAAATGGCTGCAGGACAACATGCACAAGGTGTTGAGTCAGAACAGTCCCTATGTTTTAATATAGCAGCCTGAGGTGCTAGGAAGTCCATAATGCAATGAAGTTGTTCAATCCTGTCTTCCATCACACCTGTCCTCCTCATTGCTCTTCCATGGCAGCCTTGCCACTCATGCTGTATAGCCATACCAATCCTGCTACACCACTCTTTTTATTGCAATCATCCCAATCCTGCCATGCCACTCTTGTTGTATGTCCATCCCAATCCTGCTATGCTACGCCTGTTGCACAGCCTTCCCAATCATGCCATGCTGCTCTTGTTGTGCAGCCATCCCAATCCTGTCATCAGTATGGCTGTGCCACTCTTGTTGTGCAGCCATCGTAAATCCCAACATGCCACTAAAACTAAAAGGCACTGTTTTGCTCATGCAATGGTGAGAATTGTTCTCTAGCAACAGCGGGAATTTATGTTTTGTACTAAAGAACTTTTATTTCTCTTGAAGTCACATTTGTAGTTCAAACCTAAATTCCTGCTGGTAATTATAATTAATTACCCTGATGGTAAATTGAGAGGTTAGCCTTCTTTTCTTCTTTAGCAATGCTCAACAATAATATGATGAAATGTAATAAAAAACAATTAAAAAATAAATTAATTATAATATCTTTTAAAATATTAAAGATAATATTATAAAAACTCATAAGGACTACTAAAAGATGTCTCATGAAAAAGCAAAGTTTCTATGAAAGTAGCAGAAGTTTGAGGGGTGCAGAATTTATTCCTCATGTTTATTGAACAATACATTTTCATTACACAGAGAAACCCTTTGAACGAACAGGGATTTCAAAGGCCAATGCATTTTGTTGCAAATTTACATTAATAATTTATCCTACAGATCAACACTAATTCATATCAGCACTCTTAACAGTAATCCACTTCAATCATCCTCAAAATTAAACCATCCGTTATTACCATATTTGCAACATTTAGAGCATAACTGTGCTTGAAATATTTGTAGCAAAACTTATTTTTGCATAATATTTTCTAATGTCTTTTGTCGAGCATGGAAAGATCGCACATTTACGATGTATTAGTCTGATTGAGGTCAAACAACAGTACTTTATGTCTCCAGTTATTATGGTATACATCATTCAACTTCAATAAATATTGTCAATTCAACCTGAAAGATTTATTTTCTACACATGTTATAGCATTTGTAATATTTAGTGAATAAACCCCCTCTACGCTTTTTGTATTGAGCAATACAGACCTGAGGCTGAAAAAGTGTCCGAAAAGTGAACATTTGCCCGAGGCAGAGCCGAGGGCGAATGTGAAACTTT
>JANSTR010145088.1:0-11519 GCA_025434805.1 Antipathozoanthus remengesaui | reverse complement strand
CGCCGTAAATTTGGAACAAAGCTAAAGCTTTTCCAAATTTACGGCGCGGAAAATTGTTTTCGTCAACCCTTGATTGATTTTATCATACGTTATTATTTTACAGTAGCATTATCTGGAGTTGCAGCCTTATTATTTTACAGTAGCATTAATTTCTTTTTCGGAAACAGAACTGAAATGGATCGCCATTTTTCCTTGTTTCACGCATGTTACAAAAGGGTTTTATTACCAATCAGAACATACAAATAGTTGCATTCACTTGTTGAGTTTGAACTAATATAGAATATCCAGAGAGAATAAGAAGCTTGAAGTTGCTAAAAATGACTGAAAATGTTAAACCAAGAAAACGGCTTTTGTTTTTGAGTGCTCCCCCATTGATTTTTTTACATTATATTGTTCCTTTCTTTTCATAATTTTGCAGCACAAATCCATGCTTTTTAAAGAAAATTGTGCATAAATACACTGTTCAAAATTTCACAAGATAAAATTATCAGATTCCAAAACTACAATTGTATGTAATTAATGCCACAGAGACATTTTACAGGATAGTACAAAAGTAACTACCACATTACTTATAGGTAATAACTGTTATCAACAATATTTATCTTACAGAGTCAACGTCAGACAGTAAGAGTATTCTTGTAGGTAAGTTATCAGGATACATGTAAGACTAGAGAATTTATAAAGTGGCAATTTGTGGCAAAATGGTGATTTACAACACCACCCCTTTAACTGAATCAACTACACGTCAATATCTTTTGGTTCTAATATTGTACTTAGTACACCTTTAGTTATCTTTAACTTTAATGAAAATCTGTAGAGTGTATGGTATTTGGAAAAAATTGTAAATTCAGAGACTCATTTTCCAGATTAAAATATGTAACTTTAATTCAAAGGTCTGCAAAAAATCTTGATTTTCCGTGTTCAACCCATAACAAGTGTGCGATTGTTGAAAAAAGCTACATTCATTGTACAGTTGGTAGTGTCGAGAACCATTTGAAAGACTTGCCCTTTGGGTTTTTCCACCTATTTTGGTTATCCAATCTTGATTACCAAGAATACAGTTATTGGGAAGATTTTTAGACCAGCAGCAGTAGGGATAATTTTGCACGTTTTCTTCAATTTACTGTTTTAGCTCCTGATCATGGTTATCAGGTTTCTAAGATGGTGCTTTGCTATAATTTTGATTGCCAAATGCTGAGCTGTGTTTTGACAGACTAGTTGTATTGAAAGATATTTACAATTAACCTAGCCTGCAGTGAAAAATGGTTTATAAACAGAACATCAAAACATTGTTAGGAGCGCTCGCTACACAGCCGTTGTCTTTTTCTTGCGCTTGCAAATTTTTCAGTTATTTCAGACATGATTGATTGTATAATCGTGGGATTGTAATGTCTTTAGTCTTTTGTGCAAAGGTAATACATTTTATGTGGAAGGCAATTACAAAATACTGGAAGCATGCACATAAACCTGAACACTTTCAAGGCCGTGTTATAAATATACTGAAATACATACAGGGTTGAAATCAAATCAACCAACCAGCCAACCTGGAAAACAAGAAGCATACGAAATTTTAAACGATTTCGAGACCAGAAGGATATTATCTAGGTTAAAACAAATGCCTTTCACATGAAGCTTGAAAAATCACATTTTTTAAAATTAGAAATTTGGCAAAAACTTCAATATTTGCTGAAACTATGAACTTTAATTACGAACTTCAATTACAAACTTCAAGAAATTATAAAGTGGGGTCGCTGTACATCCCTCAGGGTTTCAAAATGAGTGCATATATTGGTTAACAGAAATTAAGCAAATATAATGATGCTTGATATTTAGAGTATTCAGTGACTAAAACCCTCAGTGAGAGATGCCGAATAATATGGGATGTACATGTATATTATTCACAAACTCCTTTTGCAGTATCTGTATTTGGCAATACAAGAGTTTTGAGATTGAAGTTTTGTTGCGGACGTTACACAATGACATAAACAGGGCATTTTCTCTTTTCTTCTCAAAAGAGGCTCATTGTACATTCTTATTTGATATGTTAAGCTAACCAGTCAAGACAATTATAAAACTGATAAAACTTTCGGCAACTCTATTTTAGTTTCCAATAAAGGTGTTGCACTACTACATGTTGATCGATCTAGATGGTATTGCACTTAACTCCTGCCTGTGCGCTTTTGTCACTGCGGTATGTTACTGGGGATAACAATGGAGTCACGGTAAAGAGAGACGATTAATAATGATTGTATCACAAGGGAATATTGATTCTCTAGACTTAAACTTAGAAGTGTGTTAACAGCTTTAGTTCCCAATCTTTCTCATCTCACAGGAATTAAGTCCCAAATGAAATTACTCAGAAAGATGGGGAAAGTGAGCGTAACGTCCGCGACACATGTTTTGAATTTGTTTCCCACTTTGTTTCCAAGTTCAAAATCTCACTGTAACTAAAGCTAGTTTTGTTGTCTTTGGTACAGTATATATAGCCAACAGAATTTTTTTTAAATCTTTTGTTCAAAATTTATAACAAAATAAAAATTGGAAAATTGTCTAAAACGCAACGATCGCGACAAAGAATTGACCCTAGAATAACTACTTAGGCAGAGAATACGCGGTCACTGACCCATATAACATTTTAAACATCCACGCCTCGTTAGCTATCAGCTCATGTACGACTCGAGCTCGTGGAATAATTTATAATAGTCCACTTTCGAATTATGCTTCAGTTCCTGAGAACAATAACCTCAAGTTGAGGCTAGTGCTGAGTTGTGCCATACATTTGCTGTATTTTCTTGCACAGCTCAGCACTAGCCTCAACTTCAGGTTATTGTTCAGGGGAACTGAAGCGTAATTCGAAGGTGGTGTATAAACAAAACGCCGGTTTTAATTGGTTGAATCTTGGCAACGTGACGTGGAGTAAATTCAATTCTCGAGCGAGCAACAAGTGTTTGAATTGTTGCTCCATCGTGAAATAACAGCACGTGATTATCGCATTACATGAAGTGACATCACCTTGACAGGGGGAGCATTTTCGTTTTCATGAATGAACATGGAAACACAATTTGTTGCTTTGCTGTAAATTGGTCTCGCCATTGAAACTAAAGTTTTCTACATAACCAACACACTTAATGTCTTAGTTTTGCCGTTCCTCTAGTGTATCCTCTAGTGTATTAAATAAAAGACTAATTGTATAATGTGGTAGTTCTGACACCATGAACTAAATGCTGATTTGACGACTGCACTATTGAAACTTGTCGTTGCCCTATCAGCTAGATAGAGATATTACTAGTGTCAATTCAACCCAGTTGTTCTGCAATTTCGCAAAAGTTAACGTTTTCCATAAATCTACATCTGCCCGTCTCCATTACTAACTAAAATCTCAGCTGCTTGTTGTCCCAATATCAATAGTATATAAACAGTATCAATAAGAAGTTATACCCCAATGGTAAATCTCTATACGTACAGTGTAGTATGGCGCAACGCGTCCCTTGTCACAGCACTTGATCAGAGCAATAACACATATGGCTGCTATCAAAAAGCCAAACAGGAGTCCCAACAGAGCACCCAGTGCAAAGTAACCGAATACAGACTGCCACTGAAATAGAACCAGGACACTTAATAAAAATCTGTTCAGTTCATCCTTTAAAATAATAAACATTGATTAGTGCGATATAACGACCAATTATTCTGATTACTTTTAAACCTTTTAGCATTTGCTGCTCCGGGTGGAAATTCGTTCTAGAATATTTCTCACCCGACTCGCATCAAGAATATTCAACCTAAGGTACTCTACGATGTTACTTGGTGTACAGGAACACAGAAATTAAACAATTCTGTTAGGTACAGTTCTCTACTTCTTCCTTACACTGCGAGTAGTCCCCTCTTGTATTCCGGAAAATCGTCAAATAAAGATTAAAAACTTTCGGATTACAAGTAAATTTGGGGCGAGGACAAAAACAAACCTCTCCCCTCTCGCTCTTTTTTGTGTTCGTCCCCGGTTTCGCGCGTTCTTCTATAAATCCGCAATTTCTTAGGGTACACTCCTTTTGTGCAATCCAAATCCGGATTCCTAAATCCAAAACTGGATTATGCATTCCTATAATCACAATTTTCAAGAATCCGATTTTGGATTGCAATCCAAAGAATCCACTCCTGAGAGTAGATTCTTCGGATTCAATCTGAATCCGGTTCCAGATTTCTCGCAAGATCTGCGTTCCATTTGACAAATCAACGAATCAAGATTTTGTTTTATGTCTCCCACGTGGATCCTTATTATCCTTACGTCTGCATTCAAACATAAACTAAACGCCTTTTGAAGCAAAAAAATCTCTTCCATCTGAATCCTCGAAACAAGACATTTCATAATTTTCCAGTATTTCCTTCATAATAACAAATGAAGCCACGCATTGAATTTGCCGCGATAGCGTGGCCACTGACCATCACAACAAATGACCAAAAATCTGATTTCAGATTTTCTATTATATTATCACAGGAAATCCTAACAATCCAGATCTTAGGAATCCGGATTTAGATTGTACAAAGGAATGTACCCTTATCTAACCATCGCGTAAAAAAAGAGCTGCGCGCTTTGGGAGGCAACGTAAAAAAAATAAAATAAAAAATGCTGTCACATCATTTTAATGTTAATAAAAAGAGAACTAACAAACGTAAACAGAGCAATTAGAAGACCAAAAAAGAGAGTCAGCAACGAAGGTAGAACTGCAGACTGAGGAGGATTGCAATTGTTAACGTGATTGATGGTGCGCAAGGTTGAATCTAGATTTCACTTAGACTGTTCATTGTCGCAACTCTTTTGTGGTCATCAATCTAATTACAACTAACTTTCGAGCTCTAATTGCAATCCAAACGGTGAATTAACCAAATCGCCATCGGATCCGTCTTTACCTTTGGTTTGAATTTATCCAGCCTTGCCAAGCAGGTAGTGTAGTTTGAAACTGGTCCATACAGGGGACTGTTGAACTGGAGAGCGAATAATAATTACACCTTATTAGCAGTGTATACAGAAGGACTTGCATTTTAATACTTAAAGTTGTAACGCGAGATTCTTCTCCAACAATCAAGACATGCGTTATTTATCAAGGGTAAAACCCGTGAGTAAAGGTACGGACTAAACTATTCGTACAATTGAGTCTAATAAGGTCTTCGCTGTATGACAGTATAGGATCTGACACTTATTACTTCCCAATAAAAAGTCGTATACTTTTCGAAATGGCTGGACACTTGAATACCTGGCTTAATCATATTCATGTTGAAATCATGCATGCTTCCTGTAATTTGATTGGTTCCCAACAGCACTGATTGCAGACTAAATTGCATGATTACAGATTTTGCATTCTTAGCGCGAGCAGGAACCCATTCAAATGCTTTTTCAACCTAGCACGCGCAGGTTTTAACTGACACAAAAGATTTACATCATTTTGTTGTGCTTGTTAGCAATAGATTTCAAAATGAAAATGATTAAGTGGTAAATAAACTTCGTGTCGTGCAATTTTGGTCTGAAATCATACTTGCGAATTCAAATCAAACTCACGCTACGCGCTCGTTCGATTTTAAAATCACGCGTATGATTTCAGACCAAATTGCACTCCACTCAGTTCAATTACAATTATGTATTCCATGTAAATAAACATGTGGAGTTTACGCTACCAACCAGTAGTCACAAATCGGAAGGAGTATGGGAATCACATGTACTGTCATTTTCAGGATTGTCAATACCGCTCTCTTTAGTGCTTATGTCTGTGATTGGAACGGCTTTGGAAAGGAGACCCACAGACATCATTACAACGGGAAACCGACTCCATCTTGGAAGTCAGAGAAGAATGTGTCGCGGAGTGGTTCTAGTGAGTGATGGACCATGAATAAGACAGCCAATCAAATTGAAGCATTTGTTTTAGAGAGTGACTACTAAAATAATTTCTACTGAAATAATTATTATCTAAGGTTAAAGATTTACCTGAACACTTCTCCAAGTAACCAAAGCTGCTATTCTCGTTTCTTTAGGTTCCTAAAGATAAAATAGTGAATATGGAATTCGAGGGATAAAGTATTTATGAGTTCCGGTGTCATTACATTTCCACTCCAGACAACCTCTGGCAAGTAAAGGAGACAATTTCCGAAGATTAAAGCAGTCAGTTAAAGATTTGTTGATTCAAACTTTTTATTCGCGTAAATGATTTTGAAATCTACAACAAAGATGTTGTGTTTATGGGGAAAAAAACAAGAAATTCAACCACATTAAGGGCGCGTTCGATTGACCCTATTCCGGAATAGGAATATGTGGAATAAAAACTTTGATCGACTAAATGAACTACTATTCCAAAATAGAAATAAAAAATATAGCATCTTGGTTTATAAACTCGTCACAATTGTTAGTTCTACATAATTATTTCGATGCTCCGAGAATCTAGACGGACTCCTCGAGATTTTATTCCTATTCCACAATAGACGGAATAGGGTCAATCAAACGCACCCTAAGAGTATCACTTAGGCTATAAAAATGTACAAAAAGCGCAGTAAAAGAAAGATGCGCAAACGTTTTCCCGCCCGCATTTCATAACCTTTGGTTATATGTAGTTTAAAGGATTATTTTCAAACAAGATAACATCGTACATTTTACGCATTGTGAATTAATTTTTTTTGTGTAAGCAGCGGTCAACAGTCACATACACATGGGACATGTGTAACCATGGAAACAATTACATAACACGTAGTTTAACATAATGAAAAGTAGAACACTTATTACATATGCTAAATTTAAGGTCATTTTGATGAATTGTGTTGAGAGTTCAAGGTTAGGGGTCTGACTGACCCCCTCCTTCCATCAACCATTTGTGGCTCGAGCTTCTGCGGCTAACGTGCTACGATGTATTAACATAAAATTTAAATTTGAACAAAAAATTACTAACAATAGAATTATAGGATTATTTCTCTTACCAGCTGGTTTCTGAACTCCCCTGAAACTAGCCATAAATCCTCTGTCGACGACTTTGTTGTTAGAATGAAAGGTGACCCTCATAAAACCAGTTTCAGATGTGCGAACGATTGGTTGTAGTTTATCACAATACTTCTGGTTTGTAGATTTCCCATCAGTGAAGTTGTAATACAACTCCAGATAGTCATTGTAGCACAGTTCAGCAGTTGCATCAACCTTGCTATACTCAAGTTCCAAGTGAGTAATTCTGAGCTGCAAAGCCATGCCGCGTGGTGCACTGATGATCCACACACAGTGTCGGTCATTATCATAGACGTTGGGATACTGAGGACTGGATATTTCATCGTCAATTCCCCTGATTCTCAAGGGTGTTCCCAAACAACCTTTATTAAATAAAAGCCTGTTATCAAGTCATATGTTTTGCAAACGTGCTTATATGAGTCAAAACAGTAATTTCCTGTCGCCGGTTTCGTAACCAGGTTTCTCTCACCCATACATAAACTATTGATGTTAAATATTTTTCACATCAAAGTCTCATTACAATCTGCATGAGAAAGAGTCAGTTTATTATTGACCGTAACAAGAAGGATGGCGACTTGTCCATTTACCCACAACTCCTAGAAAAATATCAAAACGCTCATACAATTGTGCAAAAAAGATTTAAAAACTTGAAACCTAGCATGCACGATGTTGTTAGTGTATTGACACATTTCCCAAACAATGGCCATCCATATTCAGCCATGCATTGTGGTGAAATGTACAGCCGCCATATATATATTTTATTGGTGTGTTGGATTTAACTACAATGCGGATACACACTTCCATATTTGGTTACAGGTTTAAAAAGATTTTAATAACAGTTTCTAAGACTAGTTGAATATGAAACAAGTTTTGGTCGCTTTTTCGTTTGGTATGTTATGTGTTTATCAATTTTAGATTATTATCGTTTTGTTAACCCTTTCAGCCCCAGCCATTTTATCATCACATATCTTCTCCTAACATTATCCACACACAATATGCTGTTTGGTTATGAGAATAAAGCAATTGGTCATAGACATCAAGCTATCTATGATGAAAAGCAAAATTCTCCCAACCTTTTTATAGGAAAGCTATGGAGACAGTTTAGGAGTATTTAGCAACACACCAATTGTCGTGTTTGGGGCTGAAAGGGTTAATGCAGCCATCTTGTTAATGTAACCAATAACCACTTTCTACTGCCGAAGATGAGAAAAATTATTTCTTCTTAACCTCGTTAGTATGACCACTAATTAATCATGAGTAAATGTCTGTTACATGTTATACGTGTATTGTCATCATCAAAACAACAAGTCAGTGAATAGTCATTTACAGTCAAACAAAGTCAAGCTTTTAAGTCAACAATCAATCTCTTGCTTTCTTGTTCAATTTTTGAAATCAATCATTTGAACTTCACAAATTTGAATTGATTAACAGACATCTTGAAACAGTTTGAAACAGTGCTTCAATTTCAATATACAGCTAACTCTGATTGTCCAGAATGGATATAAACCTTTGCATGGCTGGACATGCAAGGTCCCAGATTATATTCAAAATGTCTATTTTAGTGAGTTTAAAGTCAGTAGATTTATCAACAAAACCTACTCTAACTAAACTTGTGCAATGATTTTCTGGCCATTCTATACACAGACAAAGCTTTTGAAGGTTAAATTGAAGGTTGAAAAATTTCTCATAAATTTAACAAGTAGTTTTGCAACAACTGCAGCCCAACCAAGATAACGATAAAAACTGTGAAAGGGTCTATCCTAAGCATCTTTGGCAAAATAAAAAATATACACCTATAGGTGGTTCCTGCACAACATGTCTGACCCTAATTTATTATGGCCCTACATATATTTTATTGTTAATTTTTTTTTAAAATGAAGTTTGCCTTCTTCCAGTAAAGACATTAAAAACTATTATTTGTTGTGTCATTACTGATATTACCAGTATATATAATTACCAGTATATTGAATTCGCCACCTACTTTAGTTGAAAAACTGTTGAAAACTGAGGGTTATTTAAGATGATCATCACACTATGGCACTCACTGTCTGTTATCCGCCTACTCGTAAACTTTTGCCACCTGCTATATTTCTTATTGAAAACCCTGGGAGCATCACAAATTTTATGCTCTTTCAACTTTACCACACAGAAAATTGTCTTATCAGCCCCTGGTTGATTTTATTATATGTTTTGTTACACATTTATCTGAAATCTTTTGAATTTAATGTTAGAAATTGACACTGGCCATGGAGTTTATTCTAAATGATTTGATTATAATGCTGAAATATATTTAGTTTTCTGCAATAATAACTGAAGTTGCATGCTAAAACAAGTCTCAAGTGATAAGTTTGTGAAAAAAGTAGAAAAGAAAACTACTGTAAAATGTTATTTTGACCAACTCAACCTATTTTTTTAAGTAATGTTAAGATACCTGCAGGAAATTAAAAATTTTATTTGGCCTTATCTCAGATCGTCAGCCCCTTCAGGTTAGAGATTATGGGCATGAATATTGAAACTGTTTCTAAATATATAACTTCAATTGTAAAAATAAACATTTCTCCTCCTGGTAGTGGTACAATATTAGCTAGTCTGGCCTACGTCAAAAGACAAAACAAGAAAAACAAAGAAAAAATTAATCCATAATTATGGAAACAACAAAACCCAACACTAACACCATTTATATGTTCAGACCTCGATCGCTAGTCTCCTGTTTTCGATTGGCAGGTACAAGTGATCGTGACGGTGCGGTTACTACCACTTTCACTTTGTGACTCAGCAAAAAATAATTTATAAATTACCATATAATTGATCACGAGCGAAGACGGTAAATTTTTTATATCTTGTCAACAGGATATTGCTGATACGAAACAACAATGATTGGAATTATCGCAACGTAATAAATAGCTAAATATATATTATCTAACCTACCTGGGCCTAAATATCACAAATTGAAGTTGATAAAGGCAGCCAATGACAAATCATTCATTCAAATTTTCAATGAATCACCCAAAATATTAGGATCCACTAAAAGGAATTACTGCAACAGATTTTAATCTCAATCAAACACAGAAAGCTGAGTATGTCGCTATTCATATACCTGTAGTTGTAGGAGTTGAATTTTTGTCCTTCACGCAGTAATTGTCTGTAGAGCTCCAAAGCTCTTCGTCTAGACGCCATCTTGAAAATTCAGCCTGCGGTGATTTCTGGGATGGCTCAAGAAAACTGCGCATGTTTTGTGACAGAAATCAGCTGACCACAGCTCTGTTAAATAAAATCAAAACATGGAAAAACATGACAGAGAATGACTCAGCTTTCGTTTCATTCGAGAAACCAAGCCGAGTGGTTGTGATCGTGGGCACTTGAAGTTAAAATGAAATTACAGTCGTGTGTAATCCTGCTTTCGACGATCTTGCTATTGCAATCGTCGTGTTTTGTTGAAAGGTGAGAATTTCGCTTTCGTTTTCATATAGTGACGGACGATTTTTATTTATCATGCGTAGATAAAGCTGTGTTCTCGGAAACGGTTCGATCATTGTACGTACGTGCTTGATTTTTGTAACATATTTGCATGTCAGATCGTGCCGTGTGCTAGAAAAAATAATGGTAAATACTACTTTGTGATACCAAACGTACGGTAATAGGCAATGACTGAAAAGTTCACAGCTCAGAATTTAAGCGCGCCAGCAACACGAGACTAGAGTTACCGGAAGTCTATCTTGGCTCTGAACAAAAGAAAGCTAGTGTCAATTTAGCTAGCGTCAATTTTCAATAGGCAGTGAGGTTATTAAACAGGCCTTAATCAGTAAAAGTTTCCGGCAATTCTGGTTTCAAATGAAAGTTGGTTTTAACCCCAACTTTTTGACCTTTCTTCCAATTCTATGTCTTATTTCATCGAAAAATAATCATAATCATAATACCTTTTTACAAGATAACGTTATCACAAATGAGCCGCAGGTTAAAACCTACCATTTTATGCCTAGCATTTACAGATGTTAAACACGTGAAATTATATTTTCTCGACCAATAAATGAAAATCTAAATTAAGTACCTTTTATCAACGGCTCTCAACAAACTCAAATTTGAATTTGGGTATTACCTTTTTCCGAGTTGCAGTTGCCATGTTTAATATCTGCATTAGACATAAAAGAATTAAGGTTAGGTTTTTACACTTGCGGAGCATTTCCAGGTTGCTGTTAATTATAACGTTTGTAAAAAAGGTATAATTATTTGATTGTTTTTCGAAAAATAACATGTAAATTTGGAAGAAAGGCCAAAAAGTTGGGACCAATAATCAACTTTCAGTTGAAACCAGAATTGCTGGAAACTTTTTCACTGAGTGTACATGCATCATTGTTGTAAAATTGCACAAACCAAGATCCAGAGTTATACATACTGGTATCAGTACATATATATACTTAAACCATAGTTTATAGAGTGGAATGGTTTGGAAACCTAACACCTTATCTTTATACTATCTTTTTGTTCATGTTTTCAAAGGAATTCTTTTGTATGTGCACTGTCACGGTTCATAATTACCAAAATTCAG
>JANSTR010145077.1:0-11521 GCA_025434805.1 Antipathozoanthus remengesaui | reverse complement strand
CCCCCCCCCCCCCCCCCCCCCCCCCCCCCGCAAACAGGGGAGAGTGATCGACAGGGGGTATGAATTTTTTGTGGATAATTTGCATTTACCCTCCGCCCAGGGTAGTAGATACTTTCTGACCGGTCCTTTACTAGTGTAACACAGTTTAACTGAGGTCTTCTGTTATCGTTGTTTTCAATCGAGGTTCCTATTAAGGCGCTGTTACACTGTGCAATTTCCGAGCAATTTGTGTCGCAACGCTACAAAATATAGATTTGTAAGTTACCGAGGTCAGGTGTTACACTACAGAGCGATCTCAACATTTCTGGCCGTGGTAGAATGGGGAAAACTCACATTTACAATTTGAAAGAGATGTACACATGCGATCTTGGAGAAAATGCCTCAATATTGCAAGACAAGTTGCTGGAGGGGTGATACACTGCGCAATGGCCGGTGTTGCGAGTTGCTGCAATCCATTGCGAAAAGTAGACCAGAGTTCTACTTTGTGCAACGCTGCGCGCAACAAAAAAAATTCCAAGACAACCCCTGTTACATTGTGCAATTCTCCAGTAACTTGTCTCGCAATCCGCGGTTCCTATTAAAGGCTTTTAAAAGTAGCCTCTATATTGCTATAATATGACAATCTTGAATTTCCCTACAAACTTTTTAAACTAATCATCATTTACTTATTTGTTTAGTTTATTTAATAACCTCTATTGAAATACCTTGAAATGCACAGATCCGCAAGATTTCAGTTAACCGATACATAATCTGTATTTGGAAATTTTAAATGATAAACAAAAAAATTAAAACGATTCTATCTAGTTCTACATGTTTTATATTACGAATCTAGTGTTTCGTGTTGAAGCCGGTTTTCCTTGTGTCAGTTCTCTGTATGAATGGTTGCTAGATTAGTTATTGCATACTATTTTGTTATTTCACTTCCAAATAAAGTTTAAAGGACTCATGGAATGAAAACAGAAGCCAAAAGTCACATAATTTTACCAGGATCTCATGGGCAAGCAGTCTTAAGAAAAGGATTTAAACACACAATCCTTGCTTTCTTCCGGTCCACTATAAAGACCAAGTGCGCAACAGTTTGTTCGAAAATTTAGATGCTCCGACGAAGGACTAACGCTCGAAACGTCAGCTCTTTCAACCTCATTGTTCTGTCAACCATTCGTTGATTGTAATATAAGTTCGTTTGAAAATAGTTGGAGATTGCTTACTTTACCTGCGAAACAGGATTTTAAGGCACCATCCTGACAAGCGTGTCTTAAACAAATGGGCCTTAAGAGACTGTTTGAAATTTATGGCTCGGGTTGGCACCTAAGAGATCGAAATGGGTTGGGTCGTTGATTTTTTAAGTGACTAAGAGGTTTGGTGATTGTTTTACCACTGAATTATAAACCAGGATTCAGTGAGTTATGTTGTTTTATGTAACATGTAGCTTATTACAACCATCAAAGTAAGTTAATGGGATTGGGTATGTTTTGTAAACTCAGTTCAGGTTAGTAACTACAAGATTTGACCGTTCTTCTATTTCTCTTCCGTGCCAACCTAGGCATAAATTATATGGACTATCCCCAAGTTAAAATTTTCGACGCCCTTTGTTAAGGTTGGAATTCAGAAAAATCTAAGTTCATAAAACATGATCACATTTCCAACTAAACACTCTGGTATATCTTACTAATGTAGAATGGGTTGTTTTCTGTGTGCAGGCTCACATCAAGAATCCTTTACAACTGTTGTTGAAGAAAGCGAAATTCTGAAGGATGAGATCAAAACTTTGCAAAACATGAAAAGTAGGCAACAGATACCTCTTAAAGACGAGCCTATCTCAAGCCAGGAGGTTGAGGAGATGGAAGGCGGTTGTCCATTAGCAGTGGACGATGGAGTGGCAAAAGAGATGGACGTTACTGTAAAGAGTCTTAATCTAGAAAAGAAACAGCTGCATGAGCAACTTCAAAAGCTAAGAGAAGATAAAGCTTTTGCACTGTCTGAAATAGAATCACTGAAGCTGAAGGTAGATGAATTTACAAAAGAAAAGAAAAGGTTCGATAAGGAACGTCGTAGCTTCAACAATGAAGTGCTTGTGTTAAACGAGCAACTTCAACAAACTGATTACACCCAGCTCCAGCGAACACAACAACTGCAAGATGCGCTGCGAGAATCCCGCGAGAAACACGAAGAAGCTTTAAAAACAATAGAAGCATTTCGAAGTCAGGTAAATGCTTATGACAAAAGAATCGAGGGTCTTGATGCAAGTTTAGTTCAAGCTCGGGCCAGAAATACTGATCTAGAGAAAAAGTTGTCAAGTTTTCCACATCGCATGCGAGACCTCGAACATAACTTAAGCTTTGTTGCAAAAGAGAAAGAAAGCAGAGAAAGGAAACTGAAGGAAGTTAACAGCAAGCTCCTTGCACTTGAGCAAGAACTTTCTGAGACAAATTTAGAAAAAGAACGACTTCGACTACAATATACGGAATATAAGAACAAAGCAGAAGTACAATTGAAAGTACGCACGCAGCAACTCGGTGACGTTCAAATGCGCTGCGAGGTTTTACAAAACGAAACGAAGGATAAAGAAACAAATATTCAGCAACTAATGAGAGAGAAAACTACTTTAGTTACCGAACTGTTTACTGCAAAATCCCAACTATCTAACCAGGAAACAAAAGAATACGAAGATGTTTGCAAGGAGTTGAATGTTGTCAATGATGAGGTAAAAGAATGGAAAAGTAGTTATAACACATTGAAAAAGCAGGAGGGAGACTTACAAAAAAAGAACAACCTTCTTATCGTGAATATTAAGGAGGTGAGGGACAATATAAGACAGTGTGAGGAACAGCATGAAATTGAGAGGCAAGACATTCTGTCCAGAGTTGAAGAACTCCTTCAAAAAGAAGAACAATATAAAGATGAGATAGCGACACAAGCAAAAGACATAGAAGCGCTTGCGACAGAGAATGATGACTTGCAAAAGAGAGTAGCCGAGTGTGGTAAAGAGCTAGACAGAACAATACAAGAATCAGCGCTTCTTGAAGATAAAGCTCAGAAATGGCGTTCCAGCTACGAGGATGCTCAAAGTAGCGAGGAAGAACGGGATAACTTAAGAAAAGAAGGTAATGCTATGAAAGAGCTTGTGTACAAACTGAAAGAAGAAATCGTTGCGCTAAAGAAAGAGAACGAGACACTGAAACGAGAACATGACCGCTACCAAGCCGAGATGGTTGAGCTTAACCGAGAAAAAGATTCTTTATTCAGTAACACAACAGATCTACAAGAACAGACTTATAGGTTGCAGGACAAACTTTCCGTAATTACTAAACAGCATGAATCTGTTCTACGTGAGAGCAACTACTTAAGAGAAAAGCTTAATGAGCACGAAAAGTCGCGCCCTGAAATTGTCGCCAGTCTAGAACAAGAAATTATTACCATTCGCAATCGCGAAACCAAGCTGCAAGAGGAACATTCCGACTGTGGGAAGGAGATAGAAGATCTAATGAACCAAAATAGTTTACTCAAAAAATCTCTTGATGAACAGGAAGAAATTCATGCAGAGACCAAAGCGAATGCTATGAAACAGGAGGGTTGTCTACAAGCTAAAATTGCAACGTTGCAGCAGGAATTGCTCTCTCTGAGAAAAGAGACAGAAACATTAACCAAGGAAAACGATTCTTTGCGAATAATGCTGAACGAAGACGCTGAATTACACGGAAAGGATAAAACATTTCTTCGAGAACACATTGCTTCTTTGGAAAATGACATCGCAACACTTGAAGAAGAATTGGGCAAAATGAGAACAGAAAGGGAATGTATGGCACAAGAAACAAGCAAGCTCAAATCTACAATAGGAAAAGAGAAAGAAGCAATTGAAAAACACAGAAGCAATCTTCAACACCAGATTGTTGTCTTACAAGACGAAGCTGGAAAGTTTCATGAAGAAATGACTGCTATTATAAAAGAGAACGATCATTTATCAGCAGAGAGGGACTCTTTGATTAAAGAGAACGACGATTTAAGAAAGTTGCGAGACGAAGAAATGAGCTTAAACGATCAGGATAAAGAAAATTTACAAAACCAAATCGTTTTGCTCGAGAAAAACAATTTAAAACTACAAAGAGATTCAAATGATGCCAAAAAGGACATTTCTTCGTTAAAGAGCGATAATGAAAACTTGAAAGTGGTTCTGGAGAAAGAAAGATTTGATTCTAAAACTGATAATGACAATTTCATAAAAGAAAATAATCAACTGAGAGAAAGAGTTAATGAACAAAAAAATCTGTTAGACAAAAACAGCGCAAAGTATGAAGAACAGGTAGCTATTCTACAGAACAAAGCGACAACGCTACAACAGGAATCGCTTGTTATTATGAAAGAAAAGGAAACTCTGATGAAAGACATGGACAACTTAAAACTCTTGTCAAGCGAAAACGCAAGTTTACATAGAAAGGAAAAGGAATCTCTTCTTCAACGTATTTCTTCTTTAGACAGTCTTACTGAGCAACTTGAGAAAGAAATGGTCGACAGGCTCAAGAAAGAGAAAGCTGCATTGAACGAAGAAATAAACAACCTCAAAAGAACCTTGGAAGAGGAAAGAAGTGCAATCAAACATATTGAAAGCAATCATCGAGGTGAAATTGCTACACTACAAGACAATGTTGACAGACTTCACCGGAAAACAACTAGCATCGGTAAAGAAAATGATTCTTTGTCGATGGAAAAAAAGCGCCTAATTATAGAAAATGAAAATCTACAAAATGTTCTAGATGATGAAAGGAACATTAACGACAAAAACAAAATCTCTTGGCAAGATCAAATGAGCAGCTTGGAAAAAGAAATCTTAATGGTCCAAGAACAGCGAGACAAATCGTTAAAAAACAATATATCTTTAAGAAATGAGAACGATAGCTTGAAGGGCGAACTTAATGAAGAAAGGGCTAAAAGCATTCAAGAGAAACAAAGTTTAGGACAACAATTAACTGTTCTGAACGGCGATAATGCAAAACTAGACAAAGAGCTTAGCGCATCTAGGGAGCGTTACAGCTCTCTAAAGGCAGAGTTTGAAAATCTTAAACATGAGATCATTGTTGTTGAAACGCAGTTGATAACGGCTCGCACCGATCGTGAAAAGGAGAAGACTCAAGATAATAGTACAAAAGATGAGCTGAAAAACCAGATTGTTTCCTTGAAGGAACGAAATAATGAATTGGAAGATCAACTATCGAGCCTACAAAAAGATCTAGATAAAACGTGCAGGGATAACGATGCTCTGGTCACAGAAAACACCTACATCCACAAAAAATTGGAAGAAGAACAGTGTGTATACAAGAACAGTGAAAATTGTTTGCTCTCACAAGTTTCAACTTTAGAAGAACAGTCTTCAAAGCAGCAAGAAGACCTAACGAGTCTCAAAAGTGACAATAAAAACCTAACAACGGAATTGACAGAGATGAGAGAGAAGACGCAAACATATGAAGACAAGAGAAACAACTTGCAGTGTGAAATTACTTCCTTTCGAGATCAGATAGCCAAACTAAAGGATGAGAAAGAGCAATTCAGTTCAGAGAATAAACACTTGACAAATCGAAATGCTGCCTTTCAAGACCAGATAGCAACATTAAACAAAACCGTGGACGACGTTAAAATGGAAGTTGATTGCCTGACCAACGAAAACGAAAAACTGAAATCTCAGATTACTGTCATTCAAGATGAGCTTACCAATCGCGATCAAGAGTTGTCTGCTGCGCAAAAAGAAAACGACTCTCAGATCTCCTATGTCAATAACTTAGAGGAAAAACTTGCAAAACTCCAACAAGACCTGATAGATGTTGAAAAAGAAAGAAATTCCTTGATGAACGAGACAAAACTAGACGTAAACAACAAAGAAAACTTAGAACGAAAGATATTTTCTTTACATGAACAAATTACCAGGCTTCAATCCGAGTTGACAACTGCGCAAAATGAAAAGGACGACTTCAGTAAAGAAAACAAGGATTTAAAAGGACGGACATACGAAGTCGAGGAACAGATTGCAGCAACAAATAAAGAATTGTCTCAACTTCAAATGGAAAAGGACTACTTGGGAAAACAGAATGAAGGCTTCAAAAGACAAATTGCTGCCTTTCGAGACCAGATAGCCAGACTGAACAAAGATATATCGAATATTCAACAAGAAAAAGAGAGCTTTGGAAAAGAGAACAAAAGCCTAAAAGTTCAAGTAACTGTTCTTCAAGATGAGATTACCAAGGTCAACAAGGACATTTCCAAGTTTCAAAAAGAGACAGACCTCCTCAATAAAGAGAAGCAGGACCTAGAAGAACTTCTGAGCAGAGAAAGAGGGTGTCACGAGCAAGACAGACAGAAGTATGGACGTCAAATGGAAGAGCTTCAAAATCAAGTTGAGAAGCTTCAAGATGAGAACACAAGACATGCTGTCGAAGAGCAGATCATATGCCAAGAGGAAGATACGGTAGATGCAGCGCCAGACGACACTGCTGACAGACTGCAATTACTACAGGACACTTTTGATAGCTACAGAGAAGAACAAGAAACAAAAGTGAACAGCCTGAACGCCTGTATTGCCAGCTTAGAGGAAGAACTCGCCGGTTTAAAGAAATTGAAAAAGAGCCTAAACGATGAGCTGTTAGCTCTTAGAAATAGCTCACAGTTTAAACAAGAGCAGTTAACAAAGTCCAACGAACGAAACAGTCAACTAAAGATTGAACTTACTAAGAAGGAGCAAACGATGACTGAAATGCGTCAGAAACTTGCAAGACTCACTGAGCTGGAATCCGAAGTAATGCAGTTTAAAGGCGACAGCGATGAACTAGAACAAGCGCGAGCGGAGATTCTATCACTTCAAGATGTATCTCGAGACAATGAGTTCTTGAGACAAATAATGGGACAAATAGAAAATGACCGAGATACATTACGAAACGAGAAAAACGACTTACAAGAGAAATGCACTCTTTTAAACCAAGAGCTGCAGTACTTCAAGAGTCTAGAGCCGCAGTTGAGAGAGACGAGACAAACACTTACCAATCTGCAGAACAACAAGAAAGTGGAAGTAGAAAGCAGCCACACATTGGTCGAGAAGACAACAGTTATCGAAATTGAGTCAGGGATTATGATTAAAGAACAAGAGTTAAGAGAACTAAAGGAACGTCTTATCGCGAAAGATAACGAATGCGAGTGTCATCTTAAAGAGCTACAAGACGCACGATCCGAGAACGCCGAACTCAAAACTGATGAAGCGTGGAAACCGCGATACGAATCTCTGAAATTGCATTGCAAAGAACTGGAAAAGGAGAACGCCGTACTCCAAGATGATAAGCAAAATGTAGAAACACAGCTTCAAATATGCAAAGAGAAAATTACAAAACTGGAACTTGACATACAAGAAGTCCAAGACATTAATGTTGAACGGGAGCTACGAGCTGAACAAGAGAAAGTAGAGGAATTAAGAGAGGAGCTACAACATGTAAAGAAACAGCTACTGAACAAAGAGAGCACTTCCGTGTCTCATGAAAAGCAGTTCCGAAGTTTAAGAGTAGAAATTGACATGAAAGAAAATAAGATTAACAAAATAAATGAAGAGAAAGAGCAACTTCGAACGCGAATCACTGAGTTAGAATACGAAATGAAACAACCAACTCAGCTCGTAAAGAACAGTTGGGACAATGAAATGAAGGCTTTACGTACCCAAAATCAAGAGTTGGAAATTGAAATAATCTCGTTGCATGCACAGCTTGAAACACGCATCGTAACTATTGAAGAAATACGCACGGAAAAAAGAACACTAATTACACGAATAACTGAACTTGAAGAAACAGTAGGCGATCTTAAAGAACAAATTACCCATCCAGATAAATCTGCTTTCCCTAAGTCGACAGAGCAAAAGATACACAAATCATCGACACTCAACATTGAAGTTCAACCTCGTCCTGAAGTTGTTGAGTTTGAGGTACTGATCAACGAAGTAGATTCCATGGAGAGTACACCTCGAGAGATCTCCACCCTCTTTGTGCCGGTAAAACCTGTTTCATCTATCTTTAAACATCAGGAAATTAAGATTCAGTCAGAGTGGAATCAAGACGAGCGAGTGGTCGTTGTTCCCGTTACTCCAAAGAAAAGTCGAACTCCTGACGGTGAAGACTCCAACATTTTGGCCGTGTTGGTAAAAGTTCGAGATACCGAAAGTGACAATTCCAGCATTGTGTCTTCTCTAACTTCAAAACAAGCACATATCAACATTTTTAAAGAAAACCCAGTGAAAGAAGAGCTTGAAAAATATCCGGAGAAGGTACCGAATGACGCTCAGGTTGGACAATTGAGGTACAAGTTTGAATACCCAAAACAGGGTCCGACAGCATTGCCCTTAGTTCGCAACACTCCCCCAATCCGATACCCAACCGAGATTTTTGATGTGGAGCCTGATGAAGATCCTCAAGTGGCTATTAAGAAGCGTTCTCAGTCGACAAATGAGAAAGAGTGCTTCGTAGAACCCGATCCCGCTAAAAACAGACTTCAGTCAGAATCGTCTAATGCTAAGAAATTGATTCACAAGGGTCCAGTTAGTGAGAAACTTAGACCTATCAAAACAGATCTAGCGACTGCTTCACAAGGGCCGGAAAACCTAATGACCCCAATAATGAAATATAAAGACAATGAACCTGCTTTTGAGAAAAATGCCACGGACCCCCCTGTAGGAAAGATTGGACAGCCTTATGTAAGGAGATGCAGCCTTCCACTGGTAGAAAGAGAAAATAAGTTCCAACCAACCCCCACAGACATAAAACTTACCAATGACAATGGAGTATTTAGACCAGTTCCAAAAACCAAAAAACAAATTGGAACATTGACCGTTGAGCAACATGATGTACCACTAGATTTTGATAATAAGTTGACGTCTGCTGACAAACTGCATCGTTTCAGTCACGGGAGCAAAGAAACGCTAGATGGAGAAACCTCGCGGAGTCTTCCTAAGATCAGCTTTCTAGGCGCAGACGCGAACCAGCCTGAATACCCATCCTCAGAGATTGCCAGGCGCAAGGTGGTGCAAGGACAGATACCACAAACAGTCACTTTCCCCAGAGCTGGCAGAAGGTCAAAGGATCCATCACAGACGAGGAATCATTACGTTGCCAGTGCCAACACAACCGTACCCAGAAGAAGTCGTGAGACAGACGGTTACGCATCAGATTCCTCAGCGGACTTCTACAGGCCATTGATGCGCATGAGCGGGAGCTCAGTGCTCCAGTCCGCTGGCCATTTGGAAGGGCGGAAATTCAAAAAGAAAAAAGGAACACTTCGCAAAAGTCGCCAATCTAAACAGTTTCAACCAACCAATGAACCAGTTATATCTTTTGATATTTGAGCAACTGCATGTTGAAAAAGAGTTAGAGTTAAAAGTATTTGATAGAACTAGATAACACCCATATTAAGCACCGTTATTAATTGTTTGGGCATCAGTTCACAAAGACTGCGAAACAGGACAAGGTTTCTGTTCACATATTGTAGTAAAAAACTTTACAGCACTAAGTACGAGCTTATAAAGGATATCGACACATGCATTAGCAAATCAAAACTTGGATTTCTAAAAGGAATCGATTAACACGCGGGTTGCAAAACATAATTGTAAAATTATAGTATAAATAACTCGCCTTTTGATTGGCTGATGGATAGGAAAGTAACTGTATATTAACATCAAACGCTAAAAAGACTTGTTTCACTTTCTGTTTGATAAAACCCTCATAAAACAGCTGCTTGTGTCCAAAGTTCGTGTAACTAGTAATTTCACAAAATTGGCCGAGTTCTTTAAAATATAAAATTTAATCGACAGATCTGTTTTCGACAGTGATTGAAAAAAGAAACAGAATACAATCAAGTAGTCCTGGGAGACTGCTCGCAAGTTTGGCAGTAGAAAATCTTTCGCATATGCTCGATAAAATACTGCTTTCAGAAAAAAATATCGAGCATATTGCAATCTAGTTTAAACAAGCTCGGAAATATATTTTACTCGATTTCAAGGTACACTGCTTCATTAACATTGTGTTCACTGGCCACTAAGGCCCCGTCCACACGGATACGATATTTCTGAATCCGCAACATTTTCTTTACAGATTCAAGAAAATCTCCATCCACACGTAGCGTATTCATACTTACAATGTTTTATTTCTTTTCACGAGAACTAAGAGTGTGGTAATATAAGTCGCTTATTCTCTGTGAGAATGTTTTATATCAACATTGGATCATTTTAAAAGAAACTCGGCATGAAAATAAAAAAATTAAAAAAAAATCGTCGGTCGGGCTTTATTTGGATGTCGGGTGGGGACGACCAAGAACGTTTTTTTGCAGGACCAAAGTCTTGAACGAAACTTAAATGTACCAAGATTAATGCTTGGAGGGTATAATAGAAGCAACAATTTTTCAGGGTATAACAGGGTTTTAAACATCAATCTGCAAATGACTATGTAGTCACTTATTAAGCATAACTTTATATACAGAAATTAAAGTGGTGTGTTTTAATAACTGCTCTAGTGTCTCGGGTGCACATTACAAACAGTATGACAAGGGTTGAATATGTCGTGACGGTTGCTCCATACGGAGTTGAAATCTGCTATCGGTTTGCTGGCGGAGAGAATGTATATCATTTAACACGTGTTTAGTCCATTCTCGACCCAAGAGCCCATATTTCACCGCGTCAGTGGGACATGCACAGAAGAGACGAGTTCCAGAAAAAAATGGTAGAAGCAGCTGGAGCTGGTCTTTTAGTTTCAAGAATGGTTAAATTGTGAGGATGAGTAGAAATTAAAAGGAGAAGGTCCTGATAATTGCGTCATAGAAAATGGCGAGAAGTGGAAGGAGGCGCGTTTTGAAAGTGTTCCGAGTGTTGGTCTCCAGTGAAAGCCTGTGAAGACAATTCGATTTTGTTTCAGCCGATATATTTTATCAGCATGCTACATAACTGTCTAAAAGCATGGAACCAATCTGTCGTATATAATAGTTGTTAAGTTTTAATTGGATTTACTACCGATGTTAGCTTGGTAACTACAAGTACAAGAGTTTTCTCCACATATTATTTTAATCGCTGAATATTGTAGTCTGCTTCAGATACTTGAACATATTTGAACTGTATCAAGTGTTTGAGTTCTTGTTTGAAAGCTGTACTGCACTGTAGATACTTCAACGTTGCTTTTAAATGTTTAAAGCGTGCTCAAAGTAAACCGTGCTTGTTGTCCTTTGAACACCGAAGTTGGAAAGAACGATAATAAAATTGAACTGTCTTTGTTTTAACTTTGTTGACGATTTTTTGGTCCAAGGTAAACTTATATTAACTTATAATCGACCAAATTTTGTTTTAAAGTTTGTTCTTACTTTTCCCGTTTACCACCAGCACCACCCTGGCTCGTCTACCGCCATAGCCCTTATCATCATGCTACAAAAACGGGATAGTGCGACAGATGCAGGGTCGTAGCCAGGGGAGGGTTCCAGGGGTTCCGGAACCCCCCCCCCCCTCTCGCGCCAAGGAACCCCT
>JANSTR010145066.1:0-11524 GCA_025434805.1 Antipathozoanthus remengesaui | reverse complement strand
ATACCTCCTATAATAATAATATATTAATATAAAGTCCTCCTCAGTATATAAGCCGTGGGGGTTTGTATTTTGTAATATCCTCAATTATACAAGCCAGTTGAAAGCAACCTACACATAATCACCATTATCAGGAAGTCGTTTTAATAGAAGTCATATAAATGAAGATGATGTAATGCACTAAAGCAATTAATGTGAAGCAATTAATGTGTTGAAGTTTATTATAAGTGCAGTTCACTCTACACTCGTGCCTTGAATTCCTTCAGTCTGTAGACAAAGACAGTATTTGTAAGGATGTTTGATCCTGCCACCCTGAACCCAAATGTTCAGTGATGCTTCTCAATATTCACTTGTTATGTTTGTGGTAATAGAAAATGTATTGTTCTAACTTTGAGTATGGGACCTAAATGTTACCATATGCATTTTGCACATTAAAAAAGTTTGGCACAAATTTCCCTCCAATTATCACAATTTCTGGAATTCCTTGAAAAACCATTTTATATGGTCTTGGAAATCTCCTTGAATGATGCTCACCACTCCTGAAATTCCAGAGAAACTCCTGGAATTTTGAAGTTTTCTTTCTGAGCTCTGGAAAACTCTTGGATAGAAGATAATTTCCCTGTACTTCTGGAAACTCCTGTATTCTGTGGAAATATTTTCAACAGTTTTCTAAACAAACCAAACCTGCAGAAGCATCTGACTCATGTTGTACTTTGTGTATTCAATGTAGAGTAAATTTCAGGAATTCTTTTCTGGGGGTTTTGGAGCAACAGGCCATGACATATTGCTCCATGGTAATCTCACCTCAAGTGTGGTATTTTTCTTAGTAACTAAATTGTTTGGAAAACATTGATTTAATGGTACATTTCAGGCTGTAAGGTCCGGAGAGAGATTTCCAAGAAGTTGCTCTGGAAAATCAGAAAATGTCCATAGTTTGTTTAGTTTGGAAATACAATGTAGATACCTTGTAAATTCAATGTAAATGTAAACTTAATTACAGACTAGAAATTGGAAAGGTTTTCAACTGGGCTGTAAATAATTAACTTATAGTCCTTATAAATTCCAGTGAAGTTTACATTATTTCCATATTCAACAAACACTGAGGAAATTTTTCATTGAGCTGTTTTATTGATGTATGTTAAAGCTTTCCGTTGAGAGATAGAGAGAGATGCTTTTATTTATCCAGGGTAATTCCTTCAGTAATTTTACATAATAAAATCACTGTTATCAACGGAAGCCCTCAGTCTTCTTCATTCTTCGAGTTTAAGTTCGAATCTTGCACGTGTGAACTCTTTTTCCTGGCCTTCTTGGAGCATCCAAATAATTTTCTCCCTTTTAACTCCAGTACAGAATTGTATCACATTTCATAGCAATGATGCTCTCTTAACAAAGATCAATGAAACCGGAGAGAGTATGGGCTACTAGTAGCCTCTTGTCTTTTTATGAAATAAGTCGAAGCAGCGATTGTTTAAACATCGCTTCAGCTCATCCCCATGCTTATCAGCCAGGATATTCATTCTTAATATATAGACAGTCGTGTTTTACTGGGAAATATGCCACTCGCATTTTTCATATGAACTACATCCGGGACCTGAGTAGCATATTTTTCATATCTTCCATAGTGAGGATATCGATGACGTCATTTTCGATGTATTCCCGCTCTTTCTTGACGCGTTCCGTAGTTTTTGTTTGTATATGTGTCTATATAATAGTACATGTTGGCTTGAAGATATGAAGTTCATCTGCTCCCGTTAAAAAATATTTCGCTCGTTCGCTGCGCTCATTTGTAAAATATTTTGACCACTCGAAGATAAACTTCATATCTTCGCGCCACCGTGTAATATTCTCTATTTATGTTTCTGTAGGTGTATGTTTCCGACATTCTGGTTCACATTTTCACATAAGTGAAATAACAACGGAAACATAAGACGCGACGGGGCGAAAAGAAGTATTCTGTCCAACTATGTTTCCGTCATTCTCCCATTTGTATTTTGCGTCGAGGGTTTCCATTGTTTTCGTTTGTGAAAACCTTTCATGAAAGGATAGATAAAAATTTGAAAGTACAAAGTTAAATATCCAAATTGATTAATTTGATTATTGAATAATAAAATGTTAGACAGATCGCTAAAAGGGAAATAGTTAGATATTATGTTCAAATCCATGAAAGAAAAAGATCTACTCACGTGGATTCGGCTTAGGTGTTACACGAGCTGCAATAATAAATTTTGTCAACGTTAGCTTGAATGTATTCATTGGCAAACAAAATGGACAAAGTAGTAGAACTAATCGTCAATTTTGCAACATGGATTGATGTTAATGAACAAATTAAAAGCGAAGTTCAAGTTCTTGAAACAAAAGCATAAACAAGAATTTGAACTTAGGAACGAAGGTTTCTCAATTAGGCGAGGTTTATAAATTCTTGAGAGCTGAAACCATACCTTGTGTCATTGTCCAAGAGTTTGTTGACTTGGTTGGGTCGCAGATGTCTGTTGGGTACTTGGGGTGTTGTTCACCGTGAGTATAGCATATACCGTCAATAACACACGTGTGATTCTGTGTTAGATACAGGAGACATTGGAATGGTAAGGAAATACTCAAGAAGGATACGAAAATGAGCTGTAATCGCCATTGCCGTCAATAACACACGTGTGATTCTGTGTTTGATACAGGAGACATTGGAATGGTAAGGAAATACTCAAGAAGGATACGAAAATGAGCTGTAACCGCACTAGTACTGCCTTAAGGTGATTTAGCAATTAAGTTAAATAAAACCGTTGTGACCGGGAGCAGAATCAGAACCAATTTATTAGACACATACAGGATATTTATATAGATAATAGTTCTTTATGGATATTAAGTTAAATTGACTAAAGTATGAATGTGGTTTTGGTGAGGTAGTGCCTAAAGACTAAGTGAACTAAGAAGTTATCCAGTTAGTCCTCAGTAGTGAATTACAACTTTATGTTTGAGTGAATAATGAAAATGAAAAACTATTTAATAATAATTGAGCATGTGTTTTAAATTAAGGATTGTTTAATTTTAAGAACACTGCTCGAGTTGATGAGACAGCAAGTGATTCTTTGTTTCTATGGAGAAGGAGATTAAGCTCTTGAGTGATCTAATATAGCAGTGGGGACTTTACCCCAGACCTTAGATGGGTGAGCAAATCACTCCATTTGACCTTCTTCACTATATACATGCTGCTATAAAATGGACTAGAGTGATAGGCCATGTAATCTCATCCGCTTAACACTACTAGTTTTAAATTCTTTTTCAAGGTACGATTTTCAAGGACGAAATGTAACATGGCATTACGAACGAGTCCTGCGACGCGCAACAATGTTGTGTGCACGTGAAAAATCGAGAAGTGTAACATGGCATTACGAACGAGTCCTGCGACTCGCAACAATGTTGTGTGCACGTGAAAAATCGACGTAATATCACATGGTATTACGAACGAGTCCTGAGACTCGCAACAATGTTGCGTGCACGTAAAAAATCGAGAAGTGTAACATGGCATTACAAACGAGTCCTGAGACGCGCAACAATGTCGAGTGCACGTGAAAAATCAAGAAGTGTAACGTGGTATTACGAACGAGTCCTGAGACGCACAACAATGTTGAGTGCACGTGAAGAATCGACGTAATATCACATGGTATTACGAACAAATCCTGAGACTCGCAACAATGTCGCGTGCACGTGAAAAATCGAGAAGTGTAACGTGACATTACGAACGAGTCCTGCGACTCGCAACAATGTTGAGTGCACGTGAAAAATCGACATAATATCACATGGTATTACGAACGAGTCCTGCGACTCGCAACAATGTTGAGTGCACGCGAAAAATCGACGTAATATCATATGGTATTACGAACAAGTCCTGCGACTCGCATTAATATTGTGAGTATTGAACACAGAAATCGTAACCATGGCCATGCCATATTACCCACGATGTCAATGCAACAATGTTACGAGAAAAATCATGTTCCCATGTAACATCAGTTTATTCGCACGTTTTGAGGTATGTGAACTGCAATGGCATGAGAATGTGGGTCACAAGATCGAAAGAAGTAGCAAGAAAGACGATATAATAGACGTGATAAAAAATATTACCTGGAACCTTGTGCAATTTCCATCTTCTGCACATTTGAAGCAGTTGGAATCGAACAAAACGATGTTCAGTTTGTTGCTGTCAGCCTTTCCGTTATTAGAAACAGAAATTGCAACCTTCAGGGGAGCGACGAACTTCCGGTCTCTTACATAGTCAACAGCAATGGTACACCGTGCTTGCAGGCTGTTATCATAAGTTGCCTTTGAAACTGCTTCTTTTCCTGACTTGACCCAGTTACCCTTGTAAAGCTGTAAATAATAACAATAACAATGACAATGACAATGACAGTGACAGTGACAGTGACAGTGACAGTGACAGTGACAGTGACAGTGACAGTGACAATGACAATGACAATGACAATGACAATGGCAATGACAATGACAATGACAATGACAATGACAATGACAGTGACAGTGACAGTGACAATGACAATGACAATGACAATGATGAACACATATATATTAATAGTTGAAATAACTGGTAACACATATAGTCACAATAACTTGATCAATATCACAACCTTTACGCCGGTGCATTAAAAAAATGCATGATTACTTGGGATTACTTAAATATTAAAATAGTTACAAGTATCACCACAAAGATGGAACATGCTTCAATTTTTTTTCATTTATTTCGAGATCTGAATTTGGCATGAAAATACTGGTAAATATATACTTGCAACTTGGGAAACTTGAGAAATTCAAGGTGCTAGAATCTAAAAAAACTCTGAAAATATTTAACATTTATTAAAAACTCTGACAATTTTTTAACGTTTCTGAAAAGTCCTTCAAAATGAAATAATATTTTAATATTTATTCACTTACATATGCAGATGCTCATGTGCACGTACGTGTCAGTTAGACTGTATAGAAAAATTACATGAATTGCACACACTTCGACTTCCCTTCTGCCTACCATTTTATGTTTTCTTTTTATTTTCTCTTTATTTTTTTTATAGCTTCATATCCGCTTATTTGTCTACAACTATGTAATGTAAGGTTGCCTGACTCGTTAACCGTCACTGTCTTTTTATCAGGTACCCTGTACTAAAGCACTCTGCTTCAAAAACAATAAGTTGTATTTTTTTCATGTAAAGCATCGAGTACAAATAAATATACGTAGTATTCGCTCGGTGCTTCTCTCCAAAAGTCACACAGAAAGTTAGTTATGCCTTCGATTCTAGTGAAAACAATGTACATAATTCCTCTCTCAAAACTCTGGCCTCCCCAGACGGTATACTTACACGTAACGGTGTACTGGGCTAAGAAGCCTCTACTTCTTCGCTGCCTGTCCGATCGGAACATGATCGAGGCTCGGTAACCATGTATCACGACTGTAAAGGGACGATTCTTCCTTCCACAGTAACGCTGTGATCGAATCCCGTCACCTCGCACCTCTACATAGTCTTTTCTGCAACGAACATAAGCATTTTTCTTTTGTTCGGTTGTCAACCTGTGCACGACTTCCTTTGATGTTTGTCTGCTTTCTAACGTATTTGTTTGCTACTTACCTATATTTGACTGTGTGTCTACTGTCTGCTTGTTGTTTGCTTGTTATATGTTTTCCTGTCTGTCTGCTTGACTGCCTGTTTCTTTTCTATCTGTGTGTCAGATGTTTGTCTGCTCGCCTATTTCAATGTTTTGTTTCTCTGTATATAGCTGTCTTGATCTGTTCATTATATGTAGAATAACTATAATTTTAAAAGTTGGAAAAATATAAAGCACAGTTAAATCTTTATTGTATAAGGAAAACATGTATCAGAAATATTATAGCATTGTCACACATGTACACACGGGGTTCAATCGTCAATCGACGGAAACTGCCTCATATGTCACTTTTGCACAGCTCGTTTTCGCCACGCGTGACAGTTCACGACTGGAGTACTGGAATGGACAATGCAAAATGAAACTACAAAGCATAATCCAAGAAAAGTTTAGACTGTTTAGCAAACATTAAAGGGAGGGAGGAAAAGGAGGAGGGAACGCGAAAAAAATGAAGAAAGGGGTCAGGAGAGGAGAGGAAGCTTCCCAGCCCTAATTTTCTCCACCCAGTCCCCTATTTTCATTTTTTCTCGCTTTCTCTCCCCCTCTAGTCCTTTCGTTCAGTTAACGGTTGCTGCACAGGATGAATAAGAATGTAAGAGATAGCACTAATTACATTTATTTGCATATACCATATAATCAAGGCTCGATCTAGGCTATTGTATAGCTAATTGTCTGTATGTCTATATACGAAGAATCTGCACTTTGTTATTTACTCTTGTTGTTTTCAGTCTGTCTGTCTGCCTGTGCAATACTTTGTCCGTTTGTCCGTTTGTCCGTTTGTCCGCATTCTGTGTTTTGTCCATCAGGTAGCTGCTTTTTCGTATATTTTTGCATTTATCTGAAATCAGTGTCGATCCATCCAATCAAATTAAGCTGGTGGAGAGTTCAACTTTACAAACCTGCAGAAGAAGTTCGATCTGCCCACGTCAAACTTGAAAAATGTAATCTGGATGGTTCCTCTGTGTCGAGGCCTAATCACCCATCGACAGCGCGCGTTGTTTGGGTAAGCGAAAGGGTAGCCAGGACTGGATATTCTCCCAGAGTTCCTTCTAAGCACTCTGCTACAGTCTATGAATGAACAAATGGTGCAGAGTTAGCTTTAGTTTTTGACTTATCAGCAACCTCAATGAATCAGTAGAAAGATATTTAACTCAATTTTAGAACAAATATTGTTACTGTTTTTAAAATCAAACTAGAGTTTTTGAAGCAATAATAAATTACTATTAATCAACCGTTGACAAATGACAATGGAAAAGATTTTCGACAAGTATCCCCAACCTGCAACCGTAGGGATAGCCCACCCACCCGCCCCACCCCCACCCTTAAAAGTGTCACTTTCCAGATATCTAGCATGTTGAGTTGCTCACTTCTGTAACTGTCGCTCTGCACTTCCGTTTCTTCACTGGTTGCTGAGTCTTGAGAATTGTCCTCCACTTCTGTGTTCAAAAATGAACAAGAACGGCTGGTTAGACTATGACGTCACAGTTTGAGTGCCAGAACGCATCAACTTTCTCAATAAATCTGAAGAATTCCAGGCTGCTTTTGCATAATAAATTGCAATAACAGTGCAGTAAGCCCCGGCTAAAACTATCCTTACCTTCTAAGAACAGAGTACCGGTTTAATTTGGCTAAGACCGTGCAACTAAGGCTAGTCATGTGATGATCTGATTGTTGTCAGGGTTACCATAATGGATAAAACCCGTCATACTGGAAATTTTTGCGAATTTTCAAAATCATGTAAAACAGCCAAATTATTGTTGTTTTCTTATATTTCAGCTGCAAAATCCATTATCCAATGTAGATAGCTTCATATGAGTGCAAAATAAATGCAATTTTTAAAAAAAACATTTTTCGCAAGAATCAGACAGTATTGTTCCGCAAAGTTTAAGATTTTTATTTCAAAATCTAGAAGGAGTAGCAAATTTTTTGACACTTCAAAATACATGTTTATGAATAGGTAACAGATACTAGATACTTTCTGAAAATTTTAAAATTCTTAGAAAAATCGAACCGAAAAATCGAAGGGAAACAAACCCCTCCTTGCCTGTTTAAAGGTTAACTCATGTTGAAGGAAGAAATCCTTGTAATCCGCTTTCAACATTCTTGGTAAGATCCTTGATTGCTGATACATAATACCAAATATGGTAATTGGTGAACAGAACGGTACCCTCCCCACTGGGGGAAGAAAAAATTGAACAGTTTCACCCACCCATTGTTTCATTTGGGAGATCGTCGTCCTCCAGTGACTCGTCTTCTTCATCGTTAACAGAGTCTTGGGGACAATATGCTTGTCAGTAATTTATTTACACTAATCGGAAGACAGGAGAGACACTCATTTAACACTACGTTACCGTGTACAGTATATTAAATGCTATCTTTAATAACATATGCAGATTATCAGTCGAGAAAAGACAGACGAAAACAGACAGCCGCCTGGAATGCAAAGGACAACTTTCATTGTTTTCATTTTGTCAATAAGCTGTAGAATTGGGAAGGAATCCCGCTCTCTTAACAGAGCAAAGAGGCAGTAAGTACATGAAAGAAAGGTTACAAATCCCAAGTTCTGTTTAGAGAAATCAATAAAAATTGTAAATATATCTACCACATGCGGCAGTCCAAGCTGAGAATTATTCCGAGTTAAAAAGTCGCCTATGGCATTAAACTGTCGGTAGCGGCAAGATACAAGCAACTGGGGAAAAGAAAGTTTAGTTGTGGCATGTGCACTAACTTTCAATTACTCCCATATATAGGCGAACACTAACAGATGCACAAAAACTATAAAAGTCTCGGCTTGAGCTGCGTGTCAATCTGCACGCTTTGTTTTGTTATTAAAACAGCCTTTGATTTGCTCATTTGCTCAATTTCAGGCTCAAGTTCAAGTTTTTGTATATTGAGAATGACCCAAATCCATCTAATTCTTCATAAGCGAATGTGTCGCCAGCGCACGTCACAAATCAGTTACCAGAAAATGAATAGGATCTAGGAGCTGAAAGAGAATAAAGATATCGATGCACTCACCAGTTGTCTCATTTGGGAGATCGTTTTCTTGTAGAGGCGAGTCCTCATTCACAGATTTCTCATCTTCTTCTTGGTTGGCAGATTCTATTTTCGCACGAACGGAAAAAATACTCTCGTCAGTAACTAATTCATGCCAAATCACGAAAGACGTGCACTTACTGGATACAATGCACGCCAAATCACGATAGGTGTGCACACACTCAACACAGTTTATGTTAAATCACGATAGACTTGAAACTTTGACACAATTCACAAGAAAAAAACGATAGACACACTGAACACACCGAACACATTTCACACCAAAGCACGAAAGATAAATGTGCACGTATTCAAAGCAATTAAACCAAAACACGATAGACGTGCACACACTCGACACACTTCACATCAAATCACAATCAGACATCAACACACTTGGCACAAGTCACACCAAATAATCAGGATAGGCGTGCACACACTTGTTAATGACATTTGTGACGGTGTTTGTCGACTGTAAACAAATAATAAGACTCTGAGTCCCTTATGGAAGTGTTTATGAGATTGTGACTATAGAGTAGTTGACAGACCACTAACTGGTTTAACGGGATAATCTTACCGAAAGTGCTTGGGATATTTATGTGCCCAGATAAAAGGTCGAGACACTAGACCAACAGCTTATTGTCCCCGTCCACAGCCCTTCGGACACACACACGACGAAAAACAGTTTCAGTTGTTCAGTGAATATATCAAACTGACAATATTATGGATTTTATTGTTGTATGGTAATTCCTTTACAGTTCTTGCAAACCTAGTCATGTATCTAATACTTCCTTAAACATTTGCAATTTAGCACAACGATTATAGACAATGGTGCTGCCTGAGAGCAAATTAGGCACTTACCCGGATGATCATTAAAGCCATCCTCCTCCGCCACTGGCGCGGTCTCTTCAGTACTATCATTAATACTATAGAGCTCTAACTTTTCGGTGTCTGCAAGTTAAATAGGGATAACAACTAATGGAACAAATCCAAGTCTGTGTTGAAACCAATTAGAAACGCAAGGTATTGCTGATCCAGTCTTAATGAAACTACAGTACATGTAGTCATCGTTATCTCGAGCTCTGAAGTGAAACTAAAATTGGTCGAGAAACAGTAGTCACGAGATAATGAGAGACTACACTATTCCAGAAACTCGTAAACACACTGCCATCTGGAGATGTCGAGTGCAACAGGGCCTAACGGGGCCTAACAGGGCCTAACAGGGCCTAACTGGGCCTAAGTCCTACTTCGACAACCGAGCGCTGGATCAAAATAGTGTTTGTTGTTGAGCATGTCGAAATACAACAGTCAAAGAGGCTTTGAACCAGTTTCACGGCATATCAGGTTGGTAATTTCCAAATTAAACAGGAAAGAAGGTTATTGCTAACCCAGGCTTAAAATTTCAACCCACGGTTGGGTTTACGTTCTTTGAAGCTGAATTCGGCTGTCATTCAGGGATTAGCTAACTTGGTTTCCTCGGATTGTTCAAACAATATGTTAATGCGATGACCCAGGATTTGGGTTTACGTCCTCTGAAGCTGAATTTGGCTGTCATTCAAGCTAACTTGGCTTCCTTGGATTGTTCAAACATTATGCGATAAAGATCCGTGTTCATATGTAAGAAAGTTCTTAAATTTTTTTTTCCTAATCCTAGATTAAATTTAACCCACTCCAGGCCCGGGTTCAAACAACCTGACTGAAAAGACTGGGCAAAGAAACGACGTGGTTTCTGCAGAACTTGTCTTCCAAATAATGATATCAAAACATTAAATGTTGAATAATTTACATGGCCGCGCGAAGATGATGTGGAATTTATCGAGTGTTGCTTCAAATCCATATATGATATATCATGTATAAAAACAAATGCCATTCACTCATACATCAAAGCGACAGCTGACTTCAAGTTAAGGCGGGTGTAATCATAGGAACACGATTGGTTGAAGGTAAAATTATCTATTTATTATATGTCTACGCGTCTTGAGACAAAACACTACAGTTTACATAGCCAAACAAAATATAATTTGAAGAGTAACTATCGGAATAGTTAACTAACATTGTGAAAATATTCAAGAAATCCCTATTTATTAAACATTGTGCTTACCATCATTTGACAACTGTCGTCCAATGGTGTCTTCACGAATTATAGAAGGCGATTCCTCAGCATGGCTTACCCAACACGCTGCTGAAGCCTAAAATACGAATCCAGAGCCCCAAAAACAGAGCATTATTGCGCCTTATTAATAATGACATAGAGTTGAGTGTTATTAGAAGTATGTGTACTTCTGCTACGTGGCGTGTTCAGGGAGGAAATGCCATATGTTGTGTGTTGTGCGTCGGTGGATGTGAAGTGTTGACATCATTCTAGTATGGTACAATATAGTATGGTCTGGCATGGTATGGTATGGCATGAAAGGGTAGGGTAAAGTATGGCATGGTATGGTATGGTGTTGTATTGTAGGGTAAAGAATTGTATGGTATGGTATGGCGGTATGGTAGGTTAAAGTATGGTATGGTATGGTATGGTATGTAGGGTAAAGTATGGTATAGTATGGTATGGTATGGTATGGTATGGTATGGTATGGTATGGTATGGTAGGTTAAAGTATAATATAGTATGGTATGGTATGGTATGGCATAGTGTTGTATTGTAGGGTAAAGTACAGTTAACAATTATCCCCCGAAGTGGAGGTGACTAGTGGTGGATATTCACCGAGCCGCGAATTGTTTTAGTATTAACCAAACAGGTGAATAGCAGTTTTGAAATTATTATTTCACAACCAGTTTGTCCATCCATCTCACGCGCGCGTTCACATGTCAAATTTCATGCATGAGTAACCGAA
>JANSTR010145055.1:0-11524 GCA_025434805.1 Antipathozoanthus remengesaui | reverse complement strand
CTCAAACAATACGACTGTACTTTACCTTCTGGGAAAAACTGGGCCAAACGTTATGTACACATACATGAAGTATCTACCGTCAAAGCAAGCAAACCGTGACCCAAACAAGAAGCGAGTATTTAACCGACAACAGCTGAACAGGTTCAATAAACGAATGGGAGACAGAGCGAAGAAAGGACGTCTATTTTTACAGCTTGGATAGAAGACACAAGTGATTTACTTCGAATTTCAAGGGATACTTTCGGCGATTTTTCCCTTATCAGAATAGCGTAAAGACGATCGCACGCCAACATTTGTATCCAAGCGCAACTGTGCGACCAAGTTCAAACTTTTAGGCGCATTGGGCGAAAATTAGTCGCATATTGCGACCAGTTGGTCGCTAACTTTGAGCCCTGTGATCAGTTTCTCTATTCTTGAAACAAATCAACTTTTAAATCTATATGGATACTATAAGGGGAGAATAACTGTTGATAAATGTGGGGGGAATGAGGTAACATCCTTAGTTTAACTAGCATGTCAGTAAGATTTTCACTCACTGCTCTTTACCTGGAATCTGGCTAACTGAAGCTGTGCTCTCTGAACAACTCCTTTGTACACAGCAATGCTGTTATCAAGACGCCTGGCAATGAAAACAGTCTCAAGTTATCCTTGTGAGCAACAGCGCAAAAATAGTATAAGAGAAGGTATTGAGAGCTAAAAGATCGTGTTTTGCAAAGTTATGGTTGGTTTATTTGGAGAACTTTGAAGTCTTGTTTCTTACCCAAACTGATCAATATATGTGATGTTGTAGCTGTTGAACGTTCTATTCAGAAAATTGTTAATATGGACATGCCAACATAACTGAATAACGTTGTATTTAAATTAGGAAATCATAATGAAATTATCTAAAATGTTCAATACTTTAGTGTTAAAACTTTTAAATATAGCCTTTCAAGCAATGTCACAAGAGTAGGTATGTAAAATACCATTCTTCCCTCTTACCGTGACAGTTTCAGACTTCCGTGTTACATTTTCCTGATCAACACAGATAACTTCACTATTTCCCCTGAATTATTGCCACTGACATACCTTGCAAAGTCGTGTTTCCTCCAGCCAACGTCATAAGCACTGGTTAGTGAACTCACTTGCGTCATTTGCTTGGCCTGAAACGCTCCTTTCTTAATGTTGTAGTCGACAACCTGTTTTGGATCAGGCAAATTAACCTTTCAATGCAAGAGAAATCAAATCCTATATCAAGATGAATAACGTATAAAATAGCATGAACAGGTATACTGTGGCCGTCAACGAGGAGTGATTTGGTAGACACAACAAAGAACAAGAGCTGAATCTTAGATTACAACAAGCAAATCCAGTTTTTAGTGTTGAAGGCGATGAACAACATGCAAAAGTAGATAAATTTCTATATAAATATAAACATTATAACATCACAGAGACAGGTAGGTAGTTTGATCTCCACAAGTCAAACTCTCATAAGTTCGAACTATATTCATTTTCTCTTCTCACTAATATAACCCCATAACGGTTTCAAAATTCAGGTTTTTGATAGTCAAATGTAGAAACAAAATAATCGAAGACATAACGGCAAGCTTTGCACCCACTGGCTTGTGATGACGTTGAATCGTGTGGTTTATAATTATTTGTTAGAAAAACGACCAACAAGCGTCCTCGTGCAGCGTACCTTTTTGCAGGTTTCCTCTGACAATACTACTCCATCCTTTACAGCTTCTATTTCCACGATGCCATCTCCACCAAGAATTCCGATGTATTTTGCAACAACAGCAGCTAAGGCCTTGGAAGGAAGTCCCATCATTCTCTGCTGCACACACTCAGCAATGAAGTGCTTGATGTAAGAAGCCAGATCTTCTTCACTGTAGCAATGTTCAGCATTCCAGTGTTGTTGACTTCCCTTCGGGCTTCCTACATCCCCATTAACAGTATGCAGCTTGAACAAGGCAGCAGTTCCTTTAGCTTCAAGAGCAGCTGAAGGCGATATGTTCTCTTTGACAGAGTTGCCTGACGAGGAAACAAAAAGAACAACGCTAATCTCTCAATTGTTATAAAGATAGCATGAAGGCATTTTTGTGAAAGGAAACCAAGTATACTACAATATCGTTAGAAACACCAGAAAGAGAAGGTATATCTAAAGTTAAAAATAAATTGCAAAGATGTTGTGAAAGCGTCTTTACGACGCCGTTAGAAAAGGTAGATCAAGAGGACACCATTAGAATGGGCAGATCTAAAGGACGCCATGAGAAAAGGTCAGCCATGAGGAAAAGGTAGATCTAAAGGACACCATGAGGAAAAGGTAGATTGAAAAATGAAAAGTAAATTACAAAGATGTTACAGAATATTAATTTCGTATCAATCGTTTTTCTAGGGGAAACGTCTCTAGTGATGCAGCACAGGAAATTTGTGTAATGTTCATATCATTCATGTGCTTTACTAAAGACGGATGCTTGAATGAATATCGAGTGATTCAAAACAAACAATAATGTTGACAGTTTGTAACAACGGAATGAAATTTGAAAATATGACATGCGGATACTGCATTGCAAAACAAAATATTTTCCTTAAGGAAAGACGAGAAACAAGAAGGCATAGGAGAAATAAGACAGCGTTGCAGTCGTAAAAAGGCACTGGAATTCTTCGTATGTGATATATTTATGATTGATAAGAATACAACATTTCCCCAACAGAGCATAACCCGCACTCTCAAAATAACACCTCCTACAATGTTACACATTTAGATTAATATCTGTTCTTTCGATCTCAAATGAGAACTTTGGACTAACTGACGAACATGCTATTACCTCGCAACGTGAGTGTCATCAGCCTAGCAGCCACAAAGAAGGAAATCATGACGTCCAGTCGCTTCACAAAGAACAACTGGAATAGTAGCTCTGTATCTTTGTCTGTGGTGGAAATTGAAATGTTCTGTGATTCTTTCACTATGTCCAAATTTTGATCTTTCTGATCCAGTTCGAGATTACGCATCAAACCAAGAAGTGAGGACAGCTCATTCTCCACCTTCGTGAAGAGACCATTGAATCCAGCCAATAACATCTGGCCTGCAGTCATGCTGGAACTAGTGTCCTTACCAGAGGCTGAATGGATAAAGTTAAGTTTAAAACAAACATTAAGCGGCAATATCCGAGTTTGAACACTATAATTATACCAGAGGCTGGAGGGATAAAGGTAAAGTTTTCAAAACAAAATGGTAAATGGCAATATTTGGGTTTTAATACTACAATAACTAGTTCTAGATAGAACAGAGTATTTGAAAACGGGACTATAAACCTGGATCACGAAATTCAAGAATGGTTCACTGAACAATTGGACCATCTTCAATAAGGCCAGGGCTCAAAGTTAGCGACCAACTGGTCGCAATATGTGACTAATTTTTTCCCAATGCGCCTAAAAGTTTGAAATTGGTCGCACATTTGCGCCTGGATACAAATGTTGGCGTGCGACCATCTTTACCTCTATTCTGGTAAGGGAAAAATCGCCGAAATTATCCCTTGAAATTCGAAGTAAATCACTTGTGTCTTCTATCCAAGCTGTAAAGAATAAACGTCCTTTCTTCGCTCTGTCTCCCATTCGTTTTTGTTGAACCTGTTCAGCTGTTGTCGGTTATCAAAACACTCGCTTTCTGTTTGGCCCGCGGTTTGGTTGCTTTGATGGTAGATACTTCAATCATGTATGTGTACATAGAGAGATACGCCACCACGTGGCACGAGGTCATTCTGAACAATGTCTCCCAAACAAAAAAGTTTGGCCCAGTTTTTCCCGTCAAACCGAGAAGGTAAAGTACAGTCGTATTCAGTTTGAGAATTAATTTATGATTCACCCGAGACATGTCATTCGTTTGTTTTTAAAATTTATTTATAATAATTCTGTAGCGAGCCATCCACATCGTCGAGCTATGCATATGAGCGTTACTTTTTTAATTAAACACTAGCACTGTGTATGAAAGTTTATTCATGATATCATATTGATGATTGCTTCACATATTTCACTAAAGAAGATTCATCAACATATCTTCTTTAGTGAAATATGCGAAGCAATCATCAATACACGTAAAGCACCACACGCCTTGATTTCTAATTGCTACTGGATTCTTCTAGTGCACATTATATATATCAACGACAATTCTAAACCACAACTACAACGACATGCAAACGTTACATACCGTTAGGAACATTCTGCTGTAGTTCGTCAAACTCATCCTGCAGTTCTTCGACTACATTTCTTATGTCTTCCTTGCTGAGAACCTGCATCACAGTTATTACAATGTCTTAATTAGGAAAAGCTATCAACCTTCACAAGAAAATACTTTGCTTGAGTGAGTAAAAGGGAGAAAATCTTCATATCGTCAGCAATTTCATTCCACACAATAATCTCTTTACACTGACAGTATAAAACTTGGGTAAAATCTGTAAGTCCGAGTGTGTCTGGGTATATATTATATATGACAAACAAGCAGACAGCAGCTGTGCAAGCTGCAAAACGTATGGACAATCAACACAGACGGTGACAAGCACTGCAACTAGAGAAATTGTCGCATTACGACAACATACCACCTGCTAAGTAGATATAAAGCGGAAGGGGCTTTTAAACAAGCACATTTTCCAGCATGCTCAAAATCCTGGAGGGAGATCAGGACTATCAAAAAAGTGTACAGTGTATAAGCTGGTGAAATGTTGGCAATTATAACAAATCCTTACAATTATAGAAAAATAAGCTAACTTGGTTCCTTACCTCTGAGGTAGTAGAACCCTTTAAATATGCATCAATGGCACTGGCAATTTGTTTCAGAGTGAATTTCTTGGTTGTGGCCATCTGCACAAGCTTATCCATCATGGAGAGCACTGTAACGTCCTCAGCATGAATACTCTTCACAGCCTCGGGCACAATGATTGTTCTAAAATTGGACACCAACTCCTGAACAAACAAAATGCAAATCAAGTTAAATTTGTAAATTTTATTTTTTGGCTTGTTGTTTTTTCCTTGCTTTATTGCCAACCTATTCCATTGTAAATAATATTAATTTATAGTTACTCAGCTCGATTAGCTTCATAGTTATCTTGAGTAACGTTTACCTATGTCTGATCCTCATTAATATTTGTAAATATAAACATTGTAAAAATAAGGTACAGTAAGCTCTCTCGCTCTCTCTGAGAGGCTAGGAGAGCTATTGGCTATGATAAGTCTCTTTTGTTATAAATACAGTGGCTTAACTCTGAAAACTTTTGACTTGACTTCAGTTCAGCCACTGCACAGGCCAAATTAAATCAATTACTACCTTTGATCTTAATTAAAGTGTTAAAGTTGTCCGCACACAAATGATTAAACATTTTCAGAATATTACTTCTTGAGTTAAACTGTTAACTAGTTCAGTAGTTACAAGCTTGCCATTTTGGAATTTGTGAAGAAACAAATTTATTTGCACTGTAGTTGGACTGTAGTTACGCTGTAGTTGCATTATAATTTGCGCTGTAATTGCACTGTAGTTGCGCTGTAGTTGTACTGTAGTTGCGCTGTAATTGCACTGACTGTAGTTGTAGTTCATCTTAGCTACACGGTAACCATAATGCCTTTCGTTTTTGTTTCAGACATCACACTGCAGTGGCTGATACAGCACTCAAAGAGCAAGTAACGCGCTTCACCTTGGCCATTCAATCGCTATCAATATCCAGAGAAGTGGAAAGATTGGAAGACTTGTGATATTCAAATATGCAAGATAGAAAACGATGCAGTGTTACGTGCTGCAGAACTGCCAAGAAAAAGACGTTGTAATGTAACGATTAATGCACTGCAAACACCTAATTCAACGATCTTTGTAATTGAAGAACTGGGAGATCGAGATAATTTAGTGTAAAGCTTCAATAAAACTTATTGGGGGAGGGGCGGGGTCATTTGAAGACAAGTTGATAACTATTTACACTTATATGTTCTGTAGTTTTCCATAAAAGGCAAAACAGAGAGTTTGTTTAGTAAACGGGAATGGAATTGAGAATAACAGAAAACAGTGAAAGCTAAGAGCGTCTTATTAGAGTCCTTAAGCAACGAGAACGGCACAAAACAATGGACTTAATTACAGAATACAATAACCGCATGTTGGAATGCAATCAGTATCACACTTTTTAACAGTTGTTGTGACAGAAAACGTGAAAAGCTTAATTTGGGGGTTTTGCAGAGAACGTAAAATTTGGAGTATATGAGCTAACACGATATTCGTTCGGCTTCAGAAATATAGGCTTATAATTTTTATCTTTGGCATTGCTTTACGAAAACACAAAAGAGACAACTGGATTAGATTATCAAGTATAAACAAACCGGCACCTTAAAATATAACAGCCATTCTCGATGACGTTGTCGTTGCGATAAAGGCCCTATTATCACACACACACACATACATGCACAGTGTTGTACACTGATAGAGATTGCTAAAAAGATGATGGAGAGTTTAACTGATTAGTATTATTTCACATGGGCAGGTGACTTTTTCCTCGGCGTTTATTACAGAACATTTGATGTACTTCCTAAATTGATTAGTTATGCATCTCCACTATGATTTTTTTGTTTTGTTTAAACGCAGTTTCTCTGCTGTGTGAAATACGTGGTATTTACAGTATGCACTTGATAGGGAAAGGGCGCAGTTCGTTGTATTCGATGTGATACCAAAGAAACGCTATCACTGATTTTCGCTATTCCAACGGAATTTTCGCAACCCAACATAGACGTTATTAGTAGAATTTAGCTTGAAGGCCAGCTAACCGGAAAAGCAACAGCCAGTTCTTGTATTTTCTCTTCCATGTGCCCTCTTCTTTTTTCCTTTGGGTAAACTAATAAAATGCCAATACATTCCAAATAGAGAACAAACAAGGAAACATTACTAGCTGCCATATATTTCTGTTGACTGATAAAGTTACCGCATACACCTCAGCCATGAGCTTAGAAAAACGTGTGTGAACGTGATTCACTTTTGATATCACAGGCGCCACTTTTTGCATAAATACTAAATCGAACATTGCTATAGATGCAGTTTAGAACATTATAAATAAAGAATTTAGAACAAAATGTTGGGATTATACTTATTTGTTATTGTGTGACCCTTTCGGAATTAGTCCGTTTTATTGGAGTTTCCGACTGTGGCGGGTTTCGTTGCGTTGGAAATACTCCGGTATAGTGAGAACCCGCGCGTCTACGGACTCTATTGGGAACACAATTGCGCATCCGTTAATACGCAAATTACGGAGGCATGAGGTGGTGGCAGGAGAGAATGTCACAGTTAGTCAGTAATTGTAGTACTTTACGTACACTCAAATCTGAGAAATGTTCTTTCTCAAACTTGTGTGTGAAAAGGAAACACCACCGTTGGAGAAGGATAAAAGCGTTTTTATTAACAAAATCATTTAAAATAGCAATGACCGCCAATCAGTGTGTATATTCACTGATTAGTGGACCAATCAAAGCATGCAAATAACACCATTCACTGGTTGGGTACATCAGTTAATGGGATATTCTACCGAGCCACAAAATTGAAATTGTTCTGGGGCATAGTACCTCTCAATACAATATTAAAGTAATAATACTGAATGCAGGGTCACACTGACTCAACTCCAAGATTTGGCCCGAACCATGTACGCATGCGCACAACACCATGCTGACGATCCCCAAGAAGGGCGAAACAGCTGTCCATGGTTCTGGACTGCAGTTGCCCAAGTTAAGCTGGTTGTGCGCATGCGTACATGGTTCTGGCCAAACCTTGGAGTTGAGTGAGTGTGGCCCTGCATTCAGTGTTATTATTTTACAATATTAAAGGTGTAGTGTTTTTTTCAAAAGAATGATGCCCAGTCTGTGCTTATATAATGAATACTGGGCCAACCTGACAAGAAATGTTTCATACTCCCTGAAAACTGTGGGATTTTGTTTCGTATCCCAGTTTGTGAATCAAAAAATGTTTCGTGCCCCCTCCAAGTACCCTCCGCCCCGGAATAGTAGATACTTTCTGACCGGTCCCTAAAGGCATTTTAGTTGATTTTCAGCCATTCAAAAATATATGTCTGTTAAGAGCAAAATAAAAACATTTGAACTTCAAATTGCTGAAAAAAAAAGAACATTAATGAGCAAAATCTCACTGGTTTTTAATCTTACCGGTTCTCAATTTAAAGAAAGTGGATCGCGTCAGGAAGGGTTTGTTTTGTGTCTCAAATGACCAGCTTTCTTTTCAGCTGTATGAGGCAATCCGAGACACTTGCTTCGGTCATTTTGTAGTTTCTCGTTTTTGAAGAGGGAAAACAAATGAATAAAGAAACCAATTAAAAAATAAATATTAATACAACACAGTTTTATGTTTAATGAAACACGAATCAAGCAGTAGCCAAAAGTTCAGGTGAGACTGAATTACTTAAGCGCAAATTAGACGGCTGAAATTCACGCTAAGCCTATAAGCCATTTATAACTAGGAAGAAAATTTAACAGCAGACAATGCCTCTGTTATAATTTATTTCTAGCTTCCGGCTCTGCTATCTCGCAACTCATCCATAAAAAGGTCCTTTTCGGAATTACTCACGAAGCAGTTGCCTAGTTGATGCCGCGCAGGGCTTGTGTTGGTCTATATGTTAGTTGATCAAATAGATACGACATCGCAGTTAATTTGTCTAGATTTTCTAAACAGTTGGACAGAGAACCGTATTATTATGCACTACAGTAATTAAGGGTCATTAAGAACTGGGTTACATCAGAATAAACCTTGACGAATATCTTCGACTTCTATGATGATCTTGCCACAATGTCTGGGTTCGATCTTTTCACACGATTGTTTCTGATTTTGATCAATTATTTTGAGGATAGCAATTAAACAAAACCACGTGGACAAACGCTAAGTCGTTCCAGAATATACTATCGATCTCTGCGACCGTGGGCGTGCAATGCCTCGTCTGGACTCAGTTTACTTTTTGTCGTGAACTTTACTTTCAGCGTGTATTCCTTTCTTTTCCTGCCCGGCTGATGCGTGCGACTGTCGGACAGTTCAACGAGTCAGCTGCCTGTTTTCAACTCATTTAAGTAATATTGGACCGACTGGATAGCTAGGCATGCGCTGTGTACCAAGACAAGGTATATTCACTAGTATTATTAACTATTATTACAGACATCGCTATACTCGCTCGTTTTATACAGGACACTGTTCGTGTGGACTGTGCGTCGAGACGCCTAATTTCCTTGGCTGTGAGGCGTCCGAGATGTGATCAGGCTTGGCAGGCTAAAGTCGACCACATTCCTGGGTATTGCTTGTGTTAGTTCACTTGCGCAGTTTTGCTATGGATGTGAATGACCACCACTCTCGCCTCGACATTGTTCGTACCCTTTAACCCTTTCATCCCCAACAAATTTATCAGAATATGTCTTCTCCTTCCATTATCCTAACAGAATGTGTTGTTTAGTTATGAGAATACAACGATTGATCACCCACAGTATGTTCATTATCCACACCGGTTAGGTTGTTTTGTTATGAGAATAACTGAGAAATTGATCATACACCACAAACTGTCTAAGATAAAAAGCAAATTTCTCCCAAACTGTTTATAAGTACGCCATGAAGACAGTTTAGGAGAATTCAACAACGCGCCATATGTCTTGGGTCAATAGTTTAATTTTCTATATTTGGTAATAAACGTTACAACTCTTCAGGTCGACTCACGTATGACGTCACGGCAGCCATTTCTAAAATATCACTTGTCATTTAGTTATCAAGATGAACGCCTTGCCTTTTTTGTCTTGTGCATCTCCTTGGGGCGAGTAAAAGGCACTAATGTACATTACCCCCTTTCCAACGTAACACGGACACCATCTGTTCATTGTTTGTGCGCCTGTCTGTAGTAGTGAAGCTCAGCTGACATACGCATCATTTTGACAGTGGGCTCAACATGACAAGTTGGTTTAAAAGCCAATACAGTTCTACTTAGTGTTTTGTACTCTATCAAGAAATATCATAAATATCTTAGAAATAAAATACCGCTCTTTGTCTCTACATCGTCAGGATTACAGCTTTCGTACTGGACTGACATTGAAAACGGCGGATTTCGCCTATGAATCCTTGCTTTGAAACATGGCATTTGAGAAGTAGGCAAATGAACGTTGAAATCAACTTCTGATTCATCTTTCGTTGTGTTACAGGACAGATAATATTAACTAGCCAGTTTCCAAATACAAAGATTTGATCCAATACATCACTTCATGGCGTGTTTCCATGCACAAACACATAGCACGTAATTCCTATGCGAAGTTAGTGCGTACATGTATGGGAATTTTAACTGACTTCGACCTATATCTCACAAAATCGAAACTCCACTCGAAATGAATTTAATTGAAATTGTCAACTCGATTGAAAATACTTCTTACATATGAGTTATAAAACTTTGGCGAGTAAATGAAACATCCACGACATAATATCGTTTGACTTCCCAGTAATTCTCTGCAGATAACTATTTCTATTGAGTACATACTGTCACTATATAAGAACACATACAGGAACGAAGTCCGTGTGATTTCATCATCTTGCTTGATTCAAAACATTATAAAGTAAAAAAAAAGTGATACATTTATATAGCGCCTTTTCCATAGAGCTCAAGGCGCTTTACAATGATCATTTTTAAACTTATAGTTACTTCTAAAGTCGTTGAATCTGCTAAGCAGCTAGTTGCACAGAGACAAGTTTAAATGTCATTAATTTCTGAACTTTTGTCCTTTCAGTAACGATTATTAGCAATTCTAGGTGTGGTGTAAATTAGACTTTTGTGGTCGATACACTCGGTTACTGTGCTTAAACAATAAGAATTCCAAAACTGAAATAAGTGACTATGACTCCTTCACACCAGCAGTAAAGTACACAAGTTGTTCTTTTATAGTTTTTCTGTAGAATTCTAGAGGGTCGTTTTGAAGTCGCCTCCAATATATTTTTGTGTTCGAGTCGACAACAAAGTTATGTTTTTCGGAACTTTGTCCCACACTGACAATTACACTCTTCTTACGTCTTATTTTGAACCGCGGCTGATGTTCTTAAATATATTGGAGATTTTAGTTACAAACGTTCATTAAATTCCAGTATAAAAAGGATAGCTCGTCCCTCTTTTCTCGTATTTGAAAAATTCAAAATGCACTGGAACAGTAGACGAAACCAAAACGTGTTGCAGACCTCTTCGTTAAACTCTAATTGTTGAAAACAGAGAGCAAATAAACGCGAGAAATGTGAACAGAAATAAGCTTCAAATAGTTCTGATACAACTAGTATTTGTTTGTCTCAGTAATGCGCTCGCTTTCATATTTGAAAATTTCGCGCCACAATATCGCATGTTACTCAGCTGCGACTGTGTTGTGTTCACTTAACGGCGGCGAATGAACCGAAATACCAAAACTTCTTGTTTAGAATATTCCTGATATAATCATACGTATTTTGTGTTTTATTTTTTTTCATTTCGGAAGCATAGAGCTATAAAGAAATCAAATACTTTTTAATGTTTTT
>JANSTR010145054.1:0-19315 GCA_025434805.1 Antipathozoanthus remengesaui | reverse complement strand
ACATATATATATTATTAGAGCCCTAGGACATAAGTTCTGGATGGCTAATTCCTTCAGAGTAAAAGTTATAAGCAAGTTATCAAGTTCTCATCAACAATGAATGCATGACTGACAGTGCATCGTAAGATAAAATGCTGCATATTTTGGTAAGCTTGATAACATTTATTGGCATTACGTATTGTAGTTTGGTGTATCATATAGATGCATATATTGATGTCAGGCAGAATATATTGAACGTGGATTTGTTATACACCTAATTCAACGAAGATTGTTCTGCTAAAAACATACGATGTCGTGGAATTCTGGAAAACGTTCTGAACAATGAAGTACTTAGTACAATATTACATCATTAAGCCGTTTAGCGATAATATGGAAAACAGACTTCGACAATCCTGGTGAAGAGACATTTATCTCCTGTGAGGCTAATTATAACAACATTTTCATGCAGGAAATTACTCGGCAGCAGAAGCGACATTTACCTTTGTAAGAACTTACAACTACTTCCTTACTCACATATATGGCACGAGCTTGGTGGTGGTCATAATATCCTGGATGGCCTTTGTGATCCCACGTGACCAGGCGGCTGCCCGGATATCACTGGGAATAACGTCTGTATTGACCGAAGTAGCGATACTTAACATGATGAACAATTCAATGCCCAGAGTAAGTGATTAATAATGATTATTATTTATTTAACTAACTATTGCTTAATGGCTTACGAGTATACTTTAAAATATGTTCATTAACATAATTTGTTCTTTCTTACAATTTACATGTATATTCTGAGCCGATAAATTGTTAGAAATATACAGAAAGAAAGTAAGTTGGTGTATTTGAATACCATGACAAATATTTTGTATATTTTGGAGTTCTATGACCTGATTCTGATGTAAGTTGTCATATTTATCATCACGTCTCAGGTCGTTGTTTTCAAGTTATCATTTTGTTAGAGTTTCTGCAAACAGATGTCAGCCATGCAATTTCTTTAAAGTATTGATATGACAATTTACCAACGATGACATCGCTTATCATGGTGCTCACTGAGTGATGACAACAAAATTTCAGGAGTTTTCCGGGAGGTCTTCAGGGTAGAAAATCTATTTTTCCAGTACCGAACCCTAAATTCTCTCTCAGCAAAACAAAGCAATATCATGTAAGTTCTGCTATAGTGGCAATGTCTCATTTAGCATGCAGCTACTCAATGCACTTTTCAGTTTATGAAAACCTTTCTAATTAAGCACCATCCTGAAAGCAGGCTGAGAAACACAATATCAGGAGTTCAAAATTCCAGAAGTTTTCCAGGAATTCCAGGAGTAGTGCATGAGCACCATCGCTTATAGTCTTCCCTGCTTGGTTATTCAACTGTGTTGATTATTGCCACTTAGCTACTGAGTAACTTTATTTTTTTTGAGAAAGTCTCTAAATCTGCAGCATTCCGAACTTGTTTATGTCCACCTGAATAAATCTCCGGGGGGTTCCGCGTATCGCACGTTTCTGAGGGGAAATCACTCGTTCTCTACCTTTCTTTCTTCCGTCCTGGCAAAACTAATAACCCTGAGACGCTTTCTCTCCTTAGGTAAACTATGTTAAGTCCATTGACAAATTCCTAATAGGATGTTTCCTGTTCGTCTTTTTCACCCTAATTGAGTATTTCCTCATTCTGAGTTTGGTGATAAGGATTGAACGACGCCAACGGAAGAAGAAAAAGGTAACACACAAGACTACGCGTCGTGATTTCATGGACGCACGTCCAGTCTTAACTCGATTATAATTTTCTTTGATGTGTCTTCATGTTGTATGAATTAGTGTTGATAGGACTGACCGCTTCAAGTCTTTTCGTGAAAATTGTAAAATAGATTATTAAGGTAAACAAACACGTGTATGAAAGCCACCATTTTATTTTGTGGAGGAAGAGGGTGTAGTATAATTTAAAAATATTGCAGGATCGACCATGATGAAAACATGTTGCACGCCTCGTAATTCCTAGGATTTAAAGTAAATGTATGGGATAGTGAAAAATAATTGCAACTGAGATATGGCCCAAAATAGATTGCACAAATTCATTCTTCTACCCGCGTTCTCCCCACCTCAAAATGAAATAGTCGACCGCTAACTAATATAGATACTATTAATGAATAACTCAGGTTTTTAAAATCTAAATGACCGGTATAAACTGGAAAGAATAAAAATTTAAGCTTTCAACAGCAACTGCTGCATTGTTCATAACAAGCTCCAACGAGGGCCCGGAGACTAGCGTTAATTCTCCCTCAAGGGGGATGTCGTGCGGACCCGCCTTCTTGACATGTTGTCCCAAATCGTTGGTAATCTGGCCTATCCCTGGTCTCTGTTTAGGGAGGGGGACTCGGTCCTAATAAAGATCTCTTTTACACCGCATCCTATTGATAATAGGTGCATATTGATGCACGACTTCAGTAAAAAGGAAAAACTGATTTAAAAATACAAATACATTTGTTCATTTATTGAATTATTCAAAAGCTAATTGATAAATTATTATTATTATTATTATTATTATTATGTTGCTTTCTATACTTAATGTTCTTTTATGCCCATTTTTGCTACCGCGGCTCAGTGATGTTAAATAGAAGGATTGGAATAATGAAAATGTATATAGTTTTGCCAGACTTTGGTTAAAATTTACATTAAATTTGAAAATCCTCTACAGTAGTACAATTAATAGAGACAATGTTTTAATCCAAACTCTTTTTATTCTTTCTTGTCTTCCTGTAGGCTCATAAAATACAAGATATACCAAAAAACGGAAGTAGTAGCAAACATGAAATATCAGATGCACTGACTGGATACAGCAGAGTTTATTGCCCAAAAAGCGAAACACAAACTTGGGAGGTAGAAAAGAAATCGAGAAAACAGAACAACCACTTGCACGAGTCCATCAAATCCTGCTGGAATCATATGAACGAAGCAATTTTTGAGGAATCAACCGTACTAAAGATCGATCATTACAGTTTGTTTTTATTCCCACTGGGGTTTTCAGTGTACAATATCTTCTACTGGAGTGGATATTTGTAAGAACATTTTTTGCTGCACAAAGTATTAAGAACCTTAGCAAATGCCCGTATTTATTGATTTAGAAGCTTCGTGCATTATTGCGCGATTAATTTAAGCATTTTGTAATCACATTATTCACGGCATAAGACAACATAAGATAAGAAGCCCTTTATCCATAAAACGTACAATACAAATACATTCAAATTTTTGGTAAACAAAATAAGAAGGTTATAGATTTTAAGATTCTTCAGCTTCGGAACTTTTTAAGCAGTTGCAACGCTTTCACGTAAAATCTGTTCCTAAATGCTGACACTATACTACTATCCTAATATTCAATAGAACAGAGTATGCTTCGGGATCATTCAAATCAACACAAATAGATAAACGCAAATAATTAATATTACCGACATTTTGTTGTGTTAATCATGCCCTGTACAGATGTTGTGCTTCGTGACAAACTTAATTGCAATTCGGTTCGATTGTAGCGCGGTAGATTCAGACGTCGTGCCAAAGTTGAACAAAACTGAAATTCATACTTACTTTATAATCCACGTAACAATTCTCCTTGTTATACCATTACCTGAGAAATTTCTGCAATCTGATTATCGAGAGCAGTGGTATTTCAGCGTAATTTTGAAATACACACACGTGAAAATTACAGTTTCCCGCCATTAAGCCAAGCAGCGCGCGCTCGCCATATAGTTTCCCGCCATTAGGTGACGTGCATTAGCTAACTAGTTTCCCGCCATTAAGTGACGTGCGTTCGCCAGCTAGTTTCCTGCCATTAATCGACGTGCTCTCGCGAGCAAATTTCCCGTGACAGTCTCAAGATAAAGTAAAACAGATGCTGTTGCAGGAATTTCTCAGGTATTAGTATAAATAAATAATAGCATGATTTGTACGTGATATTTGGCATAAATACCACTCATGATATTTCAAAGTTGTTCCAAACTTTCAATTACGTAGAACAACTTTGAAATATCACTCGTGGTATTTATGCCAAACACCACTACAAACCATGCTATTACCTATACTAAACTACCAGCGGGAATTGTGTTTACTGGTAAGATCAGTCCGCTGCTTCCAGTTTAGACTTGAGTCTATTACTTGAAATCGAGCAGGGTCACCACGAGCAGGTGTCGAACCACTTCCTCAAGAATATTGGCGCGGTAGACACGGACTCTTGTCCGTGTGGTGCAATTCAAACTACCAAGCATGCCCAATCTTCAGTCCCCCAAATGGAGTCCAGGGGCTGAAGGACTTGGAGGACGAAACCATCAAATGGCTCCATTCTTTCGCGGGAACCCATATACATTAATATAATTTACGAATTTAGCTTAGAGCAGCAGAAGCATGATTTTTGAATCACTGCAGTGCCACAGTCATCAAACTTAATTGCTTTGCCGAACTTATTCAAAAGTTTGCTTCCGCCGTGCTATTGTCAAACTTCGTTCGGCACGAAAAAAGCACGACGCCTGAACTGGGCATCAAATGAAAGAGAGTTATCCAATCGCCTAAGACCTTGTTAATCCATTCATTCCCATTAAATAACATGTAGTTGCTCACTCCTTAAAGTTGGCGAAGAAAAATACTCAAATAGGTGTTAGTTAGCTTCCTAGTAGAACTCTCTTTCCCCGAATCATTGAGCACACTGATATCCGAGAAGTTACAAAACCTGGATAGATAGTTAGTTAGTTAGATAGTTAGTATAGATGATTTTACCTAACGCCATGGTTGCCATGGCAATAGAACTGCAATTAGATTCTATCGTTTGGGACACCAGCATGGCGGCTGTGTTCTTACTTATTTCTGAAAATTGAATAAAAACGATCTGTAGCAAACCTTTTGATTAGTGTAAAGCGCTGATACGATCCACCTCTTAACAGCACTATATAAGTTTTTGCACTATAAAACATCGTTTAGCAAACCGCACATCCAGGCTAGTCACCGGTTGAATCTTTTTAGCCTCTAAAGCAATAAACTATCAAACTAGATTTCTGAACAGTAGTTAACCTAAGGAGCTCTTTGTATTTACTACTGAGGTCCAACAAACAGCAGCGGTAACTGTGGCCAACTATGGGAGCTACTTTCAGCTAGATCCACACACTTTTAAATAGGAATGCACGTCGGAGAAAGTGAATTCAACCCCTAAACTAGATACCATGCATGCAAGTTGGGTGTGGTCGAACCTTATATTTACCCAAAAAGATGCCATATGCAAATTGTTGTCCGCGGTCTCGCTAAAACACTGTTTGCAATTATTACAAAGCGTTTCTAACAATCCTGAATTAAAGGCATCTACAAGCTTCTACAGATTTTCTTCGAATTGATCGAACACTAAAAAAGATATCAAATTCCCAAAATGTTATAACTTTCGAGCGTTTACTCCAAAAAGATGCGACAAGCATCCCCGTCCGGTTGATATGGAAGTAATTCCTAGAAACAATGGCTAGAGGCAGTCAATAAAAGGTAAAATAGTAATCTTAACATATATATAGTTAAACGTTAGATACAAGGCAAACGATCCATTCTAAACCTGCATCTAATCCTGCATCTAAACTAAACAATCCATTCTAAAGCTGCATCTGATCCTGCATCTAAACTAAAATGATCCATTCTAAACCTGCATCTGATCCATTCTAAACCTGCATCTAAACTAAAACGATCCATTCTAAACCTGCATCTGATCCATTCTAAACCTGCATCTAAACTAAAATGATCCATTCTAAACCTGCATCTGATCCATTCTAAACCTGCATCTAAACCGCCGCCTGGTTAGCACAGTTGGTAAGGTACCAGTCTGCAGTACGAGCAATTGTACGAGAGGTTCGGGTTCGATTCCCGGCCGGACCAACACTCAGGGTCTTAAAATAACTGAGGAGAAGGTGCTGCCTTTGCTTTAACATCTGCAAATGGTTCGCGTCTTCTCGGATAAGGACGTAAAACCGCAGGTCCTCGGAGACCTTTGTCGATTGGGTCGTGAGACCTGTTAACATTCTCCGTCCACCTTGGACTGGTAAAAGCAATAAAAACTAAAAGCAATAAATTTGGCTTCAAGTTGTCAAAATGCTGAATTTTTATAGTTGTCAAAATGCACGCGGCTAATGGAAATGACCTTTTGATAACGTGTGGCATCCAATTGCTTGGTCTCTTCTTTGATGTGTGTCATCCAATCGTTTTGTCGTTTCTTTGATGACGTGTATCATCTAATTGCTTTGTTGCTTCTTTGATGTGTATCATCTAATTGCTTTGTCGCTTCTTTGATGACGTGTTTTTTTCCAATCGCTTTGTCGCTTCTTTGAAGATGTGTATAAACTAATTTCTTTGTTGCTTCTTTCATTCAGCATCAAAACAAACAAAATGGCAAAAATAAATTCTCTGGCAGCATTATCTTTGGGGCCGCTTGTTGTAGCAGTTTTAGTGTTTGCAAGCCGGATAAGTTGTTTCGCGCCCGTGTAAACACGTTGTAAAATAAGAGAACGGATGGGTGAAGGGTAATGTTTTCCTAGAAGCAGGATCAGCCTTGTACTGGAGTAAGGCCCCTTCGTAAACGGGTCGTAAGCAGCACGACGGTAATGCTAACAAGAATTGCTGTTAGATATTATCTTCTTGGTTTCTTTTTCTTTGTTCTTGGTTTCTTTGTTCTTGTTATTCTAATCCATTTGTTTCTTTTATGTTTTTTGTGAAGGCGTGGGAATGGTATAATATTTTAGGCCCTAATCCTTTAAGCAGAACGAAGATCATGTTAAATCTTGTAAATTTGTTTCTAAAGATTAGTTTTCTAAGTCGGCGAGCAAGCCAATTGAAAGGATAGATCAAGTAAAAGATGATATGTTGTGTATATCGCCGTGAAAGTAACTAAAGTTTCAAGTGACGTTTCAGAGCTAGCCCTTAGCTTCTTGTCTAATACAGAGGTTCACTATCAGCCCAGGAAAGTCACCGAATCATGAAGAGAAACTGCGAAATGGGTATAAAAGGACACAAAAGAACGAAATTGGTGGCAGGTTGGTACGTTTATTAGAATGTATATTAATGTGTGTAGCTACTTCTTCAAACATGTCGACGATCGAAGGCACCGAACAAACTACATGTGCCCATTGAGTGCAGAATAATTGAAACTTAGGTTTGCAGAATAATATAAAGATGAACTCTACGCCTATGTAGTGCTATTATTTACGGCGAAGATCTTACATACAGCGATGATATTCCTACCTAAACGATAGAGATTCGGTTTTCTGAGTGATATGAAAGATCTCTCAGGGGAGGTTATTATCACAACATTTTGAGTTGCTTTTCAATTAAAAATCATAATCCTGTTTCAGATTTTTTTTAAAGGAAACCTGCAGTGAAAATACATTACCGGCCAAATAAAGACTTTGCTTCACTGATTTGCAGGGTGAAATTTCAGGACTAAAAACCGTCGCATAAACGAGAACGGAGTAAAAACGTTTCGGTATTTTGCCAGTATTTTGTCGATGGCTGTAGCCATCTTGATTTTTGACGTCACTGCGAACGAGACGCGAATTCCCGTATGTATTAATGTGTTCTTTACAGACAGGCTAGGCCTGGGCGAGTTGACTTGTAATCATACGAAATGGCCGAATGGGAAACGTTTTTCTTTCGCTAGGATGTAACCCCTTTCAGTTTCAAGCCGAAATACTCGACAGATGAAGATTGTTTTCTTTAGAGGACGTGCGTGCAATCCACGCGAGATTCCCGTCCCGAGCGCAGTGACCTCAAAATTCAAGATGGCGGCTTCCATTAACAAAATACCGAAAAGTTTTTGCTCCGTTCTCGTTTATGCTACGGTTTTCAGCTCTAAAATTTCCCACCACAAATCAGTGCAGCAAGGTTTTTTATTTGGCCGATAATGTATTTTCACTGCAGGTTTCCTTTAATAATTTTTATGGTCTTAATATTCTTCCTAAAACAATACCATTCATTTCCAGACCAAAATCAGACCAAGTCAGTGTGAAACCATGCCCTAAGTGCTACGCACACCCGTATATGTAGTTATGGAGAGAGATCTCAGTCCACACCCAGGAGAGATCTCAGTCCACGTTCCAAAAGAAACAATATAATATAGCATTTGAAATATCGAAAAAGTTTATGTTACTGGTTATTCTTGGGACCACATTTGTATATTACATCTCTAAGGGTTAACAAGCTGAAAAAAATCCATACACAATACCGTAATATTTTAGATATAATATTTTAGATGTATAGAGATGCTATTTCGATCCCCCAAAGGTTTTAGGCCTAAGAAATGGCGTTAAGGGCTATTGCTATGGAACGTTCAGTAGTTGTAGCCAGATATACAAAAAATGTTTTTAACATAAATAAAATTACGTCGTCATGCATAAATTTGGACAGGTTATTAGTTCAGAAATCTAATATTTTGCAGCAAAAAAGGGTTTCAACTCAATCTTTTCCTTTTCTCTTATTGTCTATAACTATAAGCTGATAGATTTTTTGAATGTTTTAACATAATAAGCTGAAAATTGGCAATAAATTCAAATTTTAAATCAAGATGGCGGCCAAGAAAGAGGATTTGACATCACCATATTTGCTCATAGTTGCCATGGCAGCTAATTAACAACATCAAATTTGAACCTGATTAAGAGTCGACATGCTAACTATCATCCATGCCATGTCAATATAAACGTAAAAATACAACGGAAAGTACTAGGTGAGGGTCCATTTTACCCCCTGCGTCGACGTTAACGGTTTTAGCCAATAAACTAAAGGTCATTTCGGATGACAACAATCTTATTACGAGAATTTAAAGTGGTTATCCCTCTCCCGTGATTCGTCTTAAGTATCCAGGATTTTTCTGGGACAACTGCGGCGATTCATCTGGAGTGGCCACGTTGTTCCTGGGACAAACTGCGGTGATTCGTCTCGCGTAACGGAGATGTTCCTGAGACAAATTGCGGTGATTCATCTGGAGTGGCGCCACAATGTTCCTGGGACAAACTCCGGTGATTCGTCTCGAGTAGCCAGGTTGTTCATGTGGGCGTTTCGTACCCGAAGTAAGACAAACGTCAGCGGTGTTTCATGTGACTCATAATAGTGCATGAGCACCTCGCAAGGTTTTATCTGGGTTCAAATGTTCACTGAACAATGAATAATGTTGCTTCTTAATCCGATCAGTGCGACGACAATAGAACGCATCGCCTTCGTAATGTTTAGGCCAGCAATTTAAAAAAAATAATGAAAATGCCTCCATAACTGCAACAAAACATCTATGCAACGATTTCAACAAGGGGTCGGTTGGATGCATGTACAGTTGGGCGCTATCTGGTAGTTCGTACCAGGTGATGCTTTCAGAGATATCATCAAGTCCGGTAAAAAAGTGTGTGAATTTGGAGCTCATTCTCAACTGACCGTGTCCATCGATCTCGATCTTCCTAATTCCGCTATTGTTAAGTAAATATGGACATGCCATGCAACACAGCCAACCAGTAAATCGCGTTGAAGGCAGCAAACACGATAGGGAACACAATGAGGGAATATTCGTCCAATGAAATAATAAAGGCGTCGTTATAAATGGAATTTCTGAACCGTTCCAATGTCGAGATTTTATGTGGTCCAGTTTTCCAAACCGGTGGAATGTCGCTTCCGTTATTTAGTTTTTCTTCCTCACCGGAAGCTTTCACTGATTCTAAAACACTTCCGTTGGTGTTACTACTTTCTTCCTTGTTAATTTTCTGCAAGAAGAAAACAACAAGAGATACCGTTAGGAAATCCACACTTCAGGGAATAATTGTTAGTAAACCTATCTTTTGCAATGGAAAACTCTTCAAAACCTAAAACCTGAAATTATATCTCGCAGTGTGTGTAATTCCGTTTGCCTTACAACGATTATTGGCTGATCATTCCGCTGTTTGCAGTTTGTATCTTTGCGAGATAATTTAATTGTGCGAAGAATTGCATTGTGCAACAGAGGCTAATTTTAATTAATTCTTAAAAGAATGCTTCATTCTTGAAACACAGCTATGAAAGCTCAAACACTTGATCCATGAAAATATAATCTATAAACAACACATCAATCATAGTTCCCTGGGGGAGGGGTACACCCATATAAACCGAACGGGGATGCTCATTTGAAACATTGAACCCAAACCCTAAAAGAACTAACCTGTGAAGATACCAATCGCAATCATATTTTAGTCCGCGATCTCGCACAAAGCTGTTTGCCATGTTTACCAAAAATTTTTTCAGCTTCTCTCAATTTCTGTTCTAATTATACAGCTGGTCAGTAAACACTAAATAGTACTGACCAAACAATTATTTTCTTAATTGTCCAATTAATGATTAATTGGATAGTTTTCTCCAAAGATTTTCATATGGAAATATATAAAGTATCCAATTTGGGAAAAATAGGACAGTTTTATCTCAGCCAATCAGATTCAAGAGAAAGGGAAATTAGCCAATCAACGCAAAGCAAGCGTCAGCAACACGCAGTGTTTGTTGACAAAAAATGGCGGAGTTTTTCTCCGGAAATGCCGAATTCCTCTCGTTTCATGGACGTTGGAAGCGACATTGACGGCAGTAGCCAAAATGGACGGTTTCCCGTGCTGGAAGAACAAGACTTTGTAAAACAGAGGAACAATAATGCAAACAAAAACACAATCAAAGCACTAAAACATGGATGAAAGTATTCAATGAGTGGCGAGCCCAGCACCACAAGCCTAAAAACCTTGACGATATACCCCAAGAAGAACTTGACGGTAGCTATATATTTATGGTAATAGTAGCTATATAATTAATAAGTAATATAACTACATGCTTGTCCAATTTTGGAAATAATTGGATTCAAAACATTCCTGGAATTGCTAAATTGGACTTGGCCTCGTCCAATTTTTGGCAGTCCTCGGAATTTTTCTCATCCAACTAGTTCCAAATTGGACAGCATGTAGTCCTGTTACATATACTAATTAATCGGACACCCAAAGATGCCAATTGACACAAACCTTTTGACCCTTAAAAGAGACTTTTGACCCCTAAACGATACAATGAGCATCCATGTTCGGTCTATATAGGAGTGCCCCCCTCCCCCCCGGCACAGTAATGGTTCAGATAGTAAATGAACATTCTCACGAATGATATGCTTATGCTTGAGTTTGCATTTGCGTCGCTGGTGTAACCACGCCTTTCAAGGCTCACGCTCTGATTGGTTCAATAATTTCTAACCAACATTCATTCTTGTAAATGTATCAAACTGGACAGTTCTCAATTCAAAAAAGAATCGATACTACTCCGTTTGTCGCACACATGTTTATATCTAATGCAACAAAATCGATACGGATATGAGGAGAGATGCGCTCACGTAATTTCGAGTCTTTAAGGTAGACGTCTGAAACTGCAGGAGAAAGCATCCAAACATGCATTAACATAGCTTATTAAGAGTTTCGCAGACACATCTAAGTGATGTATAATAAAAAATATCTTATAGGCGAATCCTCCGAAACCCCTCGGCAAACCTTCTACATCCATTGAAAAGGATCCTCTACCTCCCTAGTGAACAGGCTAGGAAGGGTAATGTGTATCGCTGTTCAGGGTGTTATTGCTATGAATTAGATGGAAAAGTAGCACTTCTCACCTGGTAATTATCGCTATATGCGGTTGACGAGCAGTATTGAACATCCAGGAGACTATCGCAGTGCCTCTTCTTGCTCTTTTTCTTCTTCTTTGCATTACCATTTCGCAATCTTCTCTTACGGCCGGCGTCGAGAAATAGCACTATAGCGTACTCCAGTAGCGTCGAAAATACGAACAGGAAACATCCTATAAGATACTTGTCGATGGTTTTGACATAATTCACCTTGGGAAGGAAAATAATATAAATATATGATTACACTCCTTGCTTTAAATAAAAACGTTTGTGTAAATACCTTTGAGGCTAAAAGTTGCCCAAATTTTTGGAACAAGCTAAGAACATGATACCTGAGGAAAGTAACTCTTTCTTGGATACAATACATAATCATAAAAATCATTTATTTATTATATAAAGAAGAGTGTCTTATAGGGTTTTCTGCCATTGAGAAATGTCGTATCTGAACACACGTAAAAATACGATAATTTTACGTGTGTAAATATCACTTTTCAGCCAATCAGTGAAATAGTCAGCAATATGCATGTATATATTATGTATTTGCAGTATTTGTATGTTTATATAATAAACAGAACAATACATAGTCGCTTGGAGATATAGGATTTATTTTCTTGTGTTCACTCGTGAGATACCGATTTGAACACTCGAAAATAAATTTCATATCACTGCGCGGCTATGAATTATTCTCTCTATATATGAGCTCTTCACGTTTAGAAATACTGTTCCAGCCAATCGATTCACGTATGTTCAAGGAATTTCCCTGTGTTTTTCAAGGAACTCTATCCTCAAATACTGACAACAATAAAAAATCAAATGAGTATAACTAATCAGGAATCAGACAGCCATGGCAACGAAGGCAACACGCGTTATTCCGTATTAATTTTATTGTTTTAAACGCTCGGAGAAAAACTCATATTTTAGTTTATCGGCCTTGAAAAGCGAAAGTTGAATGCATGCAAGGACTTTCAAGGTTCGCAAGCCATGCAAAAATCAAGGGTTTTCAAGGCTTTGTAAAGCAAACTTCAAGGACTTGCAAGGACCAAGGGTCAAATTTAAGGGTTTTCAAATGCCTTAAGAAACGAAAATGAAATTCAATGACTTTTATAGACCGAGGCTGTATTCAGTTAGAAGGCGTATACTTCCATTACTTAATCTGCATCTGGAAGCCGAAACTTAATTATTATTCAATGGGAAGCTTATAGGATCTTGTTTCCTCCTTCAAGATCTTCCAAATGGGAAGCTTATAGGATCTTGTTCCTCCTTCAATATGTTCCAAAACACTCAAATGTTAGTTAACACCAGCCCTTGTCAAATTATCGACTGTTAAGCCCAGACCAAACGTAGATGCAAGTCAGTGCAAGTTTTGAATTTCAAACACATCCTTCAAAACAATTGTCAACACGTTTCACTACACATCATTTACCTCTCTCCTGACATCAAGACAGGTGTAATACATAGGAAATATTAGAGGCGCCTTTATGATGTAAATAAGCTGATTTTTCCATCCCTCAGGCCAGCTGAGATCGATCGGCTCGTCGTCATCAAACAAGTCCTTTGAAATATGCATAAACACGATGTATTACACATAGTAACGGTAACGAATTAAAATACATCAACAGGTGTAGACACAGTAAATGAGTGGTAGTGTGATACTGTCATGATTACGGTGATGATAATGACGGTGGTGGCTATGATGATAGCGATGATAATGATAATGGTGGCGATGTTGATGATGATGTTAATGACGGTGATAATGATGATGGTGATAATGATAATGGTGGTTATGATGATGATGGTAATGATGCATGTTAATGATGGTGATAATGGTAATGATGTTGATGATGGTAATGATGCATGTTAATGATGATGATAATGGTAATGATGTTGATGATGGTAATGATGATGATGATGATATTGATGATGGTGAAAATGATGATTATGACGATGATGCTAACGGTGATGGTGATGATGACCGTTATGGTGATGACGGTGATGAAGGCGATGAATATGGTGACTGCGATAATGGTGGTGAATTCGATGGTGGTAGTGATGATGGTAGCGATGACTATTGTGATGATAGTTGATGAGGGAAATAGTGATAGTAGTAGTGATGGCGTATATCCTGTATTGATATATACCGCACTAATGAATAGCACTTTCTGAACACTCTGATTGGTTACTTGAACTTACAAACTTCCGACCATTCGTGTATGACACATTACGCCTGAGGCTATTTCAGATGCAGGAATCTTTGCATTGAACGAAAAAGGAAACTGACTGAAAATTCTGGTTTTTTCATTTTCAACCGTAGGCTTGTTTTCCTTTATGTTGCTTTTAGATTCAACACTGCAACTTAAACAAAACACGCAGAAACTGTGGTGCAAGGGTTAACAACCGAGAGCTGTGTCATAGCTCGAGTTTGAAGGTGTTTCTACTGACTGGTTTGGCATATAATAACACAATTATTCCCCTCAGTGTCGGTGCCACTTCGTGAAATAATTATAAACTAGTTGTATCTGACTACTTATTAACCGAGAGTGAGGTTTTTACGGAAAAATCAGACTGAGGCCGTGCTGTATTAAACTAAGCGATGGCGAGGTCAATACTTCAAGGTCAAAGTTTCAGATTTCCCGTAAAGACCGAAAGTTCAAAGTTAATAAGTATTTTATTATACAGCCTTTTTGCTGAAAACGACAACAGCAACCTCGCTTTCAGGCACATCTTTTAAAGGGCGTACCATTCCAGGTAGATGCAGAGATTGTTGAAACGGCAATTTTTTACCGTTTTCACATCCGGTTATGTGCCCACTTAGATTATTCAGTAATAATACATTTAAAATACTCGTGCGCATTACAGGATATACTGACCGTTCGAAAACCAATCAGAACGCGCGTAGTATGTCTGTCATATACTAAACAAGCAATATCAAAGTGGTACAGTAGAGGATAGAGAATGTGTAAGTCCAACAAAAATGATATCACAACTGTTGTGAACATGAGTATACTCTTGTGTACTGCCTAAGAGTCGATGTTGTCCTAACAGTGCAAAACATGTGATGCTCTCACCAGTCCCTCCTCAGAATCGTCGGCGACGAGATACTGCTGCGACCCATCAGAAGTTGTGATAAAAGTCTGCGACTTCTTCGACGGCGTTGAAACACTGCTGAGCCTGTCATTGTCACCGACAACACCAGGCGGAGGTGATTCAGTGTTTTCTGTCTGTATAACTCTAACAGAAGGTATATCGCTGCCAGCGTAATTTGAGTCTGTTAACGTGTTGTTATTTTGCGAAATTGGTTTGGAGTTTCTTTGAGTTACAGCATTTCCATTGCAAGTCTGTATTTGCTCTTCGTTGTCTCTCGCCTTGAAAGTATATTTGCTGTCAGGCGACAATAGTTGAGCCTGACGAATTTCCTGATTAGAAAACATCGATTTTCTTCGTTCGTGTTGAAGAGCGCTTGTATCACTAGAACTCTGGAAGACAAAGCTGAAGTCAGTTGAATTCGCTCTGTGGGAAGGGTCTCCATTGGCAATAGCTGAACTACTTAGCTCTCCATTAGACAATGATGAGAAACTTAAATCTCCATTATCAAATCTGGTAGACGCAACCGGGTTTGGAAGCTCTTTTTCTTCTGTTGTCTGCTTCTTTTTTGTATCAGGTGATACAACCTTGCTTCCAATTTCTGTTTCCAAAGTTACAACAGCAACTTTTGATTTCAAATGCTTTATTCTATGTGTGTGTAGCTCCTTTACTTTAATGGCCACTGATGCTGAAACATCAAAGACAACGCGACAATCAGTATGCTCTTTGTTTATATACGAATCTCTTAACCCTTTCAGCCCCAAACACGACAATTGGTGTGTTGCTAAAATTCTCCTACACTGTCTCCATAGTTTTCGTATAAACTGGTTGGGAAAATTTTGTTTTTCATCATAGGAAGTTTGATGTCTATGACCAATTGCTTTATTCTCATAATCAAACAATATATTCTGTGTAGAAAATGTAAGGAGAAGATCAAACAATATGTGTGCTGATAAACTGGCTGGGGCTGAACGGGTTAATAAGAACGCCAGGCTGAAAATCAGCCAAACTTTAAGAACATGCATGCTATTAAAGAACATATCCGAAGGTGAATGGCCGAGAACTTGAATTTGTTACATTATACTGCACAAATCATGAAGACAAAATATTTAAAGCAGTGGCAATATTCTCAAAGAAATGGCCCATGCTTTAGCTTTACCTCTATCGAGTTATTGATACACTTAAGAAGTTAGGATAGCCTCGAGTAGCTAAAGAAACGCTCGGCTTCACCTCGTGCCACTCAAACACTTTTCTCAGCTCTCCCAATTTCTCACGTGCATCCATAGGGACCTTATACAACGACGACGGAAACGGCAGTTAGATTTTTGAGTTCCCGGTTTCTTTTCCTTCTTTATCTATTTAATCTATTCCTTATATGTTTTTGTGAAGGTGTGGTGAACGTTAGATGTCTTGATATCTGAAGCCGAACGAACAACCCTAACTTCGAGTTCTTCAGGTTCTGTGTGCCAAGAAGACGGTTGAAAAGTGTCGAGCTGGTTGCATTCCAACGTTTGGTCATTGTATTCTGTAATTAAGTCTATTGTTTTGTGCCATGCTCCTATAGAATAAGTTCTAGTCACCCAAAGATTGATTTCGTTAGCTTAATGTGAAATTAAGTTGAACTTGGAGACTTCTTAGGCCTCGTCCACACGGAAACGATATTTTTGAATCCGCAACCTTTTTCTTTCCGTATTCAAAAAAATCTCCGTCCACACGTAGCGTATTCAAATCAAATCGAATTTACCCGTCCACACGAATACGATGGTATCGTATTCACCCTAGTACCCAGGGCGTTTTTACGGTTTTTCCATCATATTGATGAATGTTTCATTGCTTGCTAAGAGACTGGATACTACTTTCTACGTCATCGTATTCAAAAATATCCGTATTCGCCGTCCACACGGTATCGGATTCGTATCGTATTTATTTCTTTCCACTCTGCTGGAGAGCGTATTCAAAAAGTTCCGGATTCGATGCCGTATTCACCGTATCCGTGTGGACGAAAGCCGTATCCGGAAAGAAAAAGTTGCGGATTCAAAAAAAAAATTGTATCCGTGTGGACGGGGCCTAAAACCTTTGGCGAGATAAGACTATACTTTACCTTTGAGAGAATTCCTTTCCTTAGCTTAAATATCCTGGTGTCACCTTGGTACGTTATGTGTTAGGAGTATTGTTGTACTATCAATTTTATCATCATGTATCTTCTCGTTACATTGAACTTTACCAGGCGTCTCTGCTGGATGTCAGATATGTTATTGGGACTGAAGTAAGTCATTGTGCAAAAGAGAGAGACTAGGGCGAGACATGTTGACATCATTATGTATTACCCACCCCGAGGAAAAGGTGGGGCATTAGGGAGTTAACTGATTAACTAGTGATTTATGGGATTATACGATCGAGTGAGCACAAAACAGAATGGCAGAAAGGGATTACTGATGTGTATGAATATTGTAAATTATATTTCCGGGGTACAGTCCCGACAAGACTATAGAGATAAATCTGTTAGAAATTAAATGTTTTGTTTTTGTTTCGTGCAGAAAAAGTATGAGGAAGACAAGAAAATATGGGAGGAAAGGGAAGATAGTCGTAAGGCCCTATACAAAGACGTTCCTTCTTGGAAAGTGCCCTTTGTTCAGAAGCAAATAGAACAGCAGGAAAAAGAGATGAAGGAAAGTAAAGCCAAACTTGAAAGGGAAAAATTTCTCGAGTCATTGCCGGTCTGGAAACGAGAGGCATTACTGAAAAGGGAGCGAGAACGAGAGAGCAAAAGGCTGATGGAAGCAGAAGAACAAGCAAGACTAGATGCAGAAGATGCAAAGAACAGATCGCTTCAGCAGTGGCAAAGGGATCTAATTAGACGCAAATCACAGTCATAGCGGATTCGCTCGAAAATTGCACAGTACGGCGATGTATATGGGCCTACGCGATGGAAATTTGTTGCAAATCTTAGAATTGTCGGGTAATTCTTCTAAAAGTAATTGTAAAAAGAAGTTTCCAGAAAGTTTTAACAAAGTTTAAAAGTTTCTTAATATCCTTGTAAATTTCGTAAATTATCGAAATTACTTCTAGGAATATAGTAACTTTTGGATTGATCAATACAGTCCCGGGGATATCATTTACGAGTGGCGCATTTTTCAGTAGAACAATCATTCCTGTCTATATAACAACACGGAAGAGAGGTTTTTGACATAATGTAGTATAATTTTCTTCACTGTTTTGCAGTGTTAAATAAAATTTTCTCTAAAATTAAGCAAGCAAATTGCACTATCATTATGTGTTTGATGTTGAACTCCGACCAATTTACGAGCTTTTTTAGTTAGTTTCTAGGTATACCAGATAAAATTTGTCAAAATCAATACAATGACATCTATGAACAAACAAATTTGTTTTGAGGTTATTGAGGTATCCTACTGATGATCAGTTACTGATTGGAGGTTATTTAGGTATTCTACCGATGATCAGTTACTGAATGAAGGTTATTGAGGTATCCTACTGATGATCAGTTACTGATTGGAGGTTATTGAGGTATCCTACTGATGATCAGTTACTGATTGGAGGTTATTGAGGTATCCTACTGATGATCAGTTACGGTTTGGAGGTTATTCAGGTATCCTATACCGATGATCAGTTACTGATTTGTGTCACCATCATGTAGATATCTGTAGGGCTTTCCCCATTATCCTTTTATGTAGACAAATTTTAGAAAAGAAGCTGTCGAGAATTAAGGTATAGTAGCTTAGTAGTGGCACTCAACGCAAACTACAATCATTTGGTCATTAACAGAGCATGGATTATCAGCCGTTTTATAAAGTTAGCTGTCAGTTGAGCAAACTCCAAGGTAAAAAACCAATCATTGAGCAGAAGCTGAGAAATGAATGACACCGGCGCGCTAATTCTCGCTGAACACCGTCAGAACTACAGTCACGTACAAGACTTTGAAAGACGGAATTTAGCGATAGAGGATAAATGCAGCCCTAAATAACAGTGAGACACACAATAATTTTTAATGTTCTTTTTAATCAGCTCGCAATCGCGAAGTGACTACTGCGACCGACAATTGGTTATGAGTGTGCTGTTGGCGGAGCCGAGAGCGCTGGTCCTACAACATGGCAAATATACTTAATAGTTCCTGTTTAGGAGAATACGAACATTTCTTGAAGGTCGTGGACAAATGCATTTGTGTTCAGAAAGTGAATACAACACATAACCACGTCATAACCGAACTGAGAAATGTCAATGTGCGTCGTCGCCTCTTTCTTAGGGTATAAATGAAGTGCTTTAATAAGCACAGCAATCGAACGCTCCTTTACAAAATCGAGAGAAATAGCGAGAGAAAGACAGCTATGCGAATCTCCCAGCGAAGGGCTAGCACCCGAAACGTCAGATTTCTTTCAACCTTACGGCGCGGAAAATTGTTTTGTCAACCCTTGGTTGATTACTCAAGTGCACTTCTCTTGAATTTAGATTTTGATAGTAAATTAGGCGCCTTGTTTATCACGATATAAGTGCGGTAGTTATTTTACAAAAGCAATGAAACGAATTCCCCATGACTCTGATCTGTGTTGTCTTATAAACACGAGGGGGGATGGT